>CM076573.1:342558832-342745250 GCA_034641835.2 Pinus albicaulis | reverse complement strand
CATAATGCCATTTCTGGGAGGATAATCTCATTGAATCAGTTGGGGTTGCTGAGTTGGGTTAGGAAAAGTGGCTCTCATGGACATATGAGAAGGCTCCAGCATGGATGGCTCGAGGACACATGCATATTTATACTAGCCTTAAGCATTTCCCTTGCTTTCCTCATTAGAGAAGATAGGACATAAAATTTTCATAGCTTTTGAATAGATGACACAACCTCTTCTAGGATTATTGCCCAAGATTGAATATGCCTCTTGCATTTTCAAACTCAAAGAGTTGGCATTACTGGTTATTTCCAATTTTACTAGGCATTTTTCTAGTTTCATGCCATTAGGTTCCAATTTTGAATCCCATGGGTGAGGTGTGCTATCCACTAGTTTATATTGGGGTTTGCAGAAAAACTCCAGAATATGAAAATGAACGAAATAAGGGTTCATGTATTTTCACAGTTGGTTGATCCCATGGAGTTAACAAGGTAGCTCTATTCATCAAAATTAGAGAAAATCAGTGACAAATAACAGTGATTGTTTATTTTGAATCTTTTAAGTATGAGATCACAGAAGACAGTAGTCAGATTCAAATTTCAAAGAGGACTAAAATCATTTAAGGCACAACAAGTCTTAAATGTGCGAAATAATTTGTCCTTTTGCAAAAGTTTGTACAACGCATGAGGGATATTACAGCTGACTCCAGGGCACACAGAATTAGTTAGAAGTATTCAATAATTTTTGCATACATATATCAGTGTCACTCAAGCAGTCCAAACAACTATAGATGGTGGGCAAGAAGAGCATATGACACACTTCAATGTTTCAAATCATGTGCTATTGTCACTAAATTTTCCAATGGGGTACATTATAAAAAAAAAAATAGGAATTACAAAAAGTATTCTCCCACAGGCCATGAGTAATGTCCATGGTGGGGCTGTGATCTGAGAGCAAGCAAAATAATTGATGATGACCCCCCAGGTTCAGGATCTAGATGGCATACGAGTAAGCGTACTTTTAGCTATCTAACTTATAATAAAACCTGATTTGTAGATGCAATGAAGTTTGAATCGATCAGCAGGGAGTGTACCTCAGTGTTGACTCTGTACTGTACAATACAGTATTGTGAGGGGTATATCCTCTTCTGTCATGCATGGGAACTCATTACTTTGAGCTCTCTGTGTGTTATAACTAGTATGGATTCAATCATTTCACTTAATCAAGCTCAGCTTACAGTGAGTTACCCAAGTTTCAATAATCATTGCACTGCCAGGGCTCTTTGGCCAAGTGTCCCAGGGGAAAGAAGGGAAGTACTCATGGAAACACAGTTGAAACTTAGACAGACATGGCTCCTAAGGACTTAGACACTTAATGGCTTTCTTATTTTGTCATAATGCCATTTCATAATGCCATTTATGGGAGGATAATCTCATTGAATCAATTGGGATTGTTGGGTTGGTTTAGGAAAAGTGTCTCTCATGGACATCTGGGAAGGCTCCAGCATGGATGGCCCAAGGACACATGCATATTTATACTAGCCTTAAGCATTTTCCTTTCTTTCCTCATTGGAGAAGATAGGATATAAAAATTTTATAGCTTTTGAATAGATGACACAACCTCTTCTAGGCCTATTGTCCAAGATTGAATATGCCTCTTGCATTTTCAAGCTCAAAGACTTGTCATAACTGGTCATTTCCAATTTTACTAGGCATTTTTCTTGTTTCATGCCATTAGGTTCCAATTTTGAATCCCATGGGTGAGGCGTGCTATCCACTAGTTTATATTGGGTTTTGCACAAAAATTCTAGAATATGAAAATGAAGGAAATAAGGGTTCATGTATTTTCACAGATGGTTGATCCCATGGAGTTAACAAGGTAGCTCTATTCATAAAAAATAGAGAAAATTAGTGACAAATAATAGGGATTTTTTATTTTGAATCCTTTTAAGAATGAGATCACAGAATACAGTAGTCAGATTCCAATTTCAAAGAGGACAACAATCATTGAAGGCACAACAAGTCTTAAATGTGTGGAATAATTTGTCCTTTTGCAAAAGTTTGTACAAGGAAGGAGGGATATTACACCTGACTCCAGGGCACACAGAATTAGTTAGAAGTATTCAATAATTTTTGCATACATATATCAG
Source organism: Pinus albicaulis (assembly GCA_034641835.2). Lineage (NCBI taxonomy): Eukaryota > Viridiplantae > Streptophyta > Pinopsida > Pinales > Pinaceae > Pinus > Pinus albicaulis. Next base: position 342,743,119 of record CM076573.1, on the reverse strand, counting down.
TGTCACTCAAACAGTCCAAACAACTATAAATTGTGGGCAAGAAGAGCATCTGACACAATGTTTCAAATCATATGCTATTGTCACTAAATTTTCCCATGGGGAACATTATAAAAACAAATTAGCAATTACAAAAAGTATTCTCCCACAGGCCATGAGTAATGTCCATGGTGGGGCTGTGATCTGGCAGCAAGACAAATAACTGATGATGAGCCCACAGGTTCAGGATCTAGATGGCATATGAGTAAGGGTACTTTTAGCTATCTAACTTATACTAAAACCTGATTTGTAGATGCAATGAAGTTTGAATCGATCAGCAGGTAGTGTTCCTCACATTGTCGACTCTGTACTGTACCATACAGTATTGTGAGGGGTATATCCTCTTCTGTCATGCGTGGGAACTCATTACACTGAGCTCTATGTGTGTTATAACTAGTATGGATTCAGTCATTTCACTTAATCAAGCTTAGCTTACACTGAGTTACCCAAGTTTGAATAATAATTGCACTACCAGGACTCTTTGGCCAAGTGTCCCAGGGGAAAGAAGGGATGGAATCATGGCAACATAGTTGAAACTTAGACAGACATGGCTCCTAAGGACTTATACACTTATTGGCTTTCTTATTTTGTCAGAATGCCATTTCTGGGAGGATAATATCATTGAATCAGTTGGGGTTGCTAGGTTGGGATAGGAAAAGTGGCTGTCATGGACATCTGGGAAGGCTCCAGCATGGATGTCCTGGGCACACATGCATATTTATACTAGCCTTAAGCGTTTCCCTTGCTTTCCTCATTAGAGAAGATAGGATATAAAATTGTTATAGCTTTTCAATAGATGACACAACCTCTTCTAGGCCTATTTTCCAAGATTGAATATGCCTCTTGCATTTTCAAGCTCAAAGAGTTGGCATAACTGGTCATTTCCAATTTTACTAGGCATTTTGCTAGTTTCATGGCATTAGGTTCCAATTTTGAATCCCATGGTTGAGGCGTGCTATCCACTAGTTTATATTGGGGTTTGCACAAAAATTCCACAATATGAAAATGAAGGAAATAAGGGTTCATGTATTTTCACAGTTAGCTGATCCCATGGAGTTAACAAGGAAGCTCAATTCATCAAAAATAGAGAAAATCAGTCACAAATAACATGGATTGTTTATTTTGAATCTTTTAAGTATGAGATCACAGAATACAGTAGTCAGATTCAAATTTTAAAGAGGACAAAAATCATTGAAGGCACAACAAGTCTTAAATGTGCGGAAGAATTTGTACTTTTGCAAAAGTTTGTACAAGGCAGGAGGGATATTACAGCTGACTCCAGGGCACACAGAATTAGTTAGAAGTATTCAATCATTTTTTCATACATATATCACTGTCACTCAAGCAGTCCAAACAACTATAAATTGTGGGCAAGAAGAGCATCTGACACACTTCAATGTTTCAAATCCTATGCTATTGTCACTGAATTTTCCAATGGGGCACATTATAAAAACAAATTAGGAATTACAAAAAGTATTCTCCCACAGGCCATGAGTAATGTCCATGGTGGGGCTGTGATCTGGCAGCAATCCAAATAACTGATGATGACCCCCCAGGTTCAGGATCTAGATGCCATACGAGTAAGTTTACTTTTAGCTATCTAAATTATAATAAAACCTGATTTGTAGATGAAATGAAGTTTTAATCGATCAACAGGCAGTTTGGCTCAGTGTCAACTCTGTAATGTACCATACAATATTGTGAGGGGTTTATCCTCTTCTGTCATGCATGGGAACTCATTACTCTGAGCTCTGTGTGTTATAACTAGTATGGATTCAATCATTTCACTTAATCAAGCTCAGCTTACCGTGAGTTACCCAAGTTTCAATAATCATTGCACTGCCAGGGATCTTTAGCCAAGTGTCCCAGGGGAAAGAAGGGAAGGACTCATGATAACACAGTTGAAACTTAGACAGACATGGCTCCTAAGGACTTAGACACTTACTGTATTTCTTATTTTGTCATAATTTCATTTCATAATGCCATTTCTGGGAGGATAATCTCATTGAATCAGTTGGGGTTGCTGAGTTGGGTTAGGAAAAGTGGCTCTCATGGACATCTGGGAAGGCTCCAGCATCAATGACTCGGGGCCATATGCATATTTATACTAGCCTTAAGAGTTTCCCTTGCTTTATTCATTGGAGAATATAGGATATAAAAATTTTATAGCTTTTGAATAGATGACACAACCTCTTCTAGGCCTATTGTCTAGGATTGAATATGCCTCTTGCATTTTCAAGCTCAAAGAGTTGGCATAACTGGTCATTTCCAATTTTACTAAGCATTTTGCTAGTTTCATGCCATTAGGTTCCAATTTTGAATCCCATGGGTGAGGCGTGCTATCCACTAGTTTATATTGGGGTTTGCACAAAAATTCCATAATATGAAAATGAAGGAAATAAGGGTTCTACTTCATGTATTTTCATAATTGGCTGATCCCATGGAGTTAACAAGGTAGCTCTATTCATCAACAATAGAGAAAATCAGTGACAAATAACAGGGATTGTTTATTTTGAATCCTTTAATTATGAGATCACAGAAGACAGTAGTCAGATTCAAATTTCAAAGAGGACAACAATCATTGAAGGCACAACAAGTCTTAAATGTGAGGAAGAATTTTCCCTCTTGCAAAGTTTGTACAAGGAAGTAGGGATATTACAGCTGACTCCAGGGCACACAGAATTAGTTAGAAGTATTCAATAATTTTTGCATACAGATATCAGTGTCACTCAAGCAGTCCTCCTTGAGATCTTTGGCCACAAACGATGTAGAAATATAACATGTCAGAATCAACTTCCTATGGATGACTGCAGCTGTGAAGTTCGTAGCACCAACAGTGGATTATGTAACCTTTAAATGTGTTTTATTTGGAGAAAACTTGACTTTCAAGTGAATACTTGCTGATGGGTAGCCTGTGATCTTTTTTCCCACTATAGTTTGAGAAAATTCCAAAACGATGACACCCTAATCATAAGTGTAGAGCTAAAACTGAACAGAGAAATATGGATGAAAGAAGTCCATGCTATTGGAGAAAGCAGAAGCTAGGCACCGGATAGGATAATTTTAACAGTGTCTAACAAATGACCACAAAGTAGGTTAATGGCACTAAGAGTTACATCTAAAGCAAACACCATGGGACTTAAAAATGTATAATAAATGGCTGACTATAATTAAAGGAGGTAAATAGTAGACTCTATTCCAAAAGGAGTAAATTGGAATCTACATACAAGGTAATCATGAACTTTTGAAATTCTTATATAAGATAATATAATGTTACTAATGTCCAACAAATGACCACAAAAATAGGGCAATGGGAATGAAGAGTACAACCAACATGAATACAATGTGGAGTGCTAGTGCAACTCCTAGAAAGTGTCAAAAATAATACAAAGCAAGAAAACAACATAAGTATAACATAAGAACATATGTATAGTAGAAGAAATACATGTGGGAACCAAGCAAGAGATCAACCTTCAGATATCTATATGAATTTTGAAATGATGCAACCTTTACACCTAAGCTTATTGTTTTTGAAAAGGATATCATGTGCAGCATGGTATTTCCACAAGTCTCGATCTAAGTAGAGATTGTTTAGATCAAATGACCAAATTGATTTGCCAATATTTTCCCAGTCTACTGCTTGGAACTAATGGCCATGGATTTTTCCAGGATAACCTAAATATGTTCCTTAAACCAATACTAAAGCCTCTAATGGTTTCTGAATTATCTGTAGACCCTGGTTGGAAAACCCTAATTGGAAGAATGGTGGCATGGTAACCTAATAGAGTACATTATATGATGACATGAGCAGAACAAGGTCTTTAAAAAAAAAACGTTTTCTAAATACACAATCATGAACACTCCTTGCAAGTGATACATACCAATTGTACAAACACGTTCTCATGGAAAATTACACCACTAACCATTCCTTTATCTACTGTGCTATCATTTATATACCAAGAACAAAACCATACAAAACATAAGATGCAATTTAATAAGTAAAAACAACCACAATTACCTTTTTATTAACTCCATAAATTATGGTTGTAATTCCTCATCCCTCAATCTTTGGATTCTCCTTGAAACTGAGTCAAATGTCTCAATGGAAATCGTGACTCTTGAGTCTTGAGTGAAGATATTTTATTGTATCCCTTTTCCTATCCATCACTTCAAAACATTCTCACTTGGATTCCTGGTGGCTTAGTTGAAGACACTTATTTTCATACACTCTTCTTACAACATCTCTTGCCTAAAAAATCAAGTGTTAACAAACATGACCGTAGAATGGGGAAAGTGTGCATCATCTATGCTGAGAGAGAAATTTAAGCATCTACACTAGCATGCTTAAGACCTTCACAAAGGATGTACACAAAAAAATATTTGCACTCATAAACACCAAATATTACAAGACTAGTGTAGAAATCTTATTAGAGAAACCAAAAATTTACGAGATAAAGGCATGTTTCATAATACCCAAAAGCTTACAAGATGCATGAGTCTTTTCCCTTCTACAGAGCTGATCCATCATAGTTTGTGCATGAGCTAGCATTACAATATTTCCAAAATTATTCCCTCTAAGAAGATAAAAGGCTTTCACTTAAAGTATTCAAACACCATACTAGACAATTCCATTAAGGAAGGCATTGAAATATCATGTGCAGGTCCATCAATCATGTTCAAGGTTGTAAATATGTTTGATATGGTAATCTTAGCTATTAATTTTATTGTCTTATCATTTATGTTGGGTCATTGTAGTGACCAGTGTTGGATCAGTTGATGAGAAGCTATAGGAGGCCTTAGGAGCTGTTTGGAGGAGCCTAACAAGGACTGTTAGGAAGCCCTAACCAGGCAACTAAGGTGACAATAGGCACATCAGTCCAGAAGTGAAGAAAGGTAGGTTTTGTGGTGTTTTGAAGGATCAGTTTGGATCAGTCTACATTGTTGATTGTTGGGAGCCATTTGTTGGAGTTTCCTTGGGCATGAAGGAACTCCAAATAGGAGAAGATCCCGCTATGGAGTGATGTAGGTGTCCTAGTGTGGAAAAAGTTGTTGCAGCCTGTGGAAGCCGAGGAGGTAGGGTTGACATGGCATGTTAGAAGCCCTAACTAGTGGGCAGTTTCCACAATGAAGATTGGCTCCTACATTTGTGCAATAGCTCGTCTATTGCAGAGCAAAGGGCAGATTGGTGAAGTCTATTGGAAGCCATGTGTAAGGGTATCCTAGGTGTAAGGATGCCCTAACTAGGTGCAGATGATACAACGTGGACTTGGTCACTCATGGACTATTAGAGGGCAACATGAAAGTGGACCAAGTGTGAACATGGATTAGGCATCTAGGGTCTGTTGGAGGACAGCGTGATAGTGTCCATGTTGGAACCCAGTGTGCAACACCTTGATGGAAAAAGTTAGTTGCTAGAGAGGCAGTTGTTGAAGCTCAAGGTTCTAATCAGCCAAGAGCAGTTTGTGGAGCCCGAGACTTGTGTGTGGAGAAGTACTTCTACAACAGATGATCGGTAGTTTTCCTAGGCTGTGTTCATTGTGGGAGATGGACATCTTGCAGCAATGGGTGGAAGCCCCTATGTTGGTCTTCATCGGACAGCGCAGGAAGACCATAGTGGGTTGAATTCCTTGAGTAGTTGAGGAGAAACCATGGGAAAATTGAGAGTTTTTCACAACTGGAGTTGTGAACAACTCAACAGGAGTCTCGATGTGTTATGCCCTTGATGGACTAAGGAAAAACTAGTGAGTAGATTGACAGATGACCTTCAGTATCCAGATGGAATTTGAGCATTGATAGAGGCAAGAGTTGTAGATCGGGAGCCGAAGGACTAGGCAGGTATAAGGTACGGCCGAGAGGAGCCGTGAGAGAATCTACAACCAGATGGTCAGAGTATATTATTTTGTATCTTATACTAGTGGATTTATGAGGGTCATTATCCCAGGTACGGGAGCCATAGATTGTTGTATTATATGTTGTTTAATATAATGAAGTTGGGTTGAAAATTTGTAAAAATTTATATATATTTTGTGCAAAGTAGTTATGTTTAGACTCTTGGTTTGGTAGCATCAGAGATTTTTAAGACTCTATCCTATACCCAAGGTCGTGGAAAATCAACAAATTCAATAGTTTTTGGCCAAAACCGATGGATCTCTTTCATTGGATCTTCACAAATTGGACGATAAATTGTGAGATCCACCTCTGCTCCAAAGGATTCTTCATAGTAAATTTTTCATCATCAAAGGAACGAGAATATATTTTGCGAGAAGGCCCATGGTTTTGGGGATCTACAAGACTTTTTGTTACCCCATGGTTTCCATATTTTGATGCAAACACAATGGTAGTCTCAAGAATGCCAGTGTAGGTCAAGTTGCATAATATTCCCCTACACTTATGGCATCATAAGTATTGGAAGGCATTGGGAACCTCTTAGGGTGATACATAAAGACAGATACACAAAGACTTAAAGAGGGGATCTACACTTTTGCTAGAATTTGTGTGGAGGTGGACCTTAGCAAAGGACTGCCAGATCACATCCTTTTGACACACAACAAACAATGTCGGACATAGTTCCTTGATTTTGAGAACACGACCTTCAAATGTTGAATATGTCAACAGATGGGTCATCTTCAAAATACATTTCTTGATGCCAAGAAAGAGCCACGAAGGAAGAAGAAACCTAGAAAACAACCCAAAGGATAGCAATTTCCACTGCATTTGCCTGAGGACGAAGAGGAGGAAGAAGAAACGAACCCCTTTACCAATGAAGAAGTGCTAAATCCACAAGAAAGTGTAGAAAAGGAGGAATCAAATCATGAAGCGGCAGAATACCCACACCCAACAGTGCAACCGAAGAGGATTCCAAAAGAAAAGGAGCTAGGGGGTATCAAACGTCACCATGCATCAAAAAGCTCGGACTCATATAAGGAAAATCAAAGAAAATATGTAGAGAACCAGCTGGCACTTGTATCAACCACCCCATCTCAAGGAGAATGGTAGAAAGTAGAAAAGAAGAAATGGAGAAAAGGGTAGCATGTTTCTCTTCATATTAAAGTAGTTTATTTATTGGCTCTATGATCACCAGTCTTAACTGGCTTGATGGAATGCTTTGCAAGCATCTACAACATGTAATTTTGTTTTCATTAATAAAATTACGATTTTTCTTGGGGAAAAAAATGCATGCCAAGACTTGCATACTAGACAGAAGGTAAAATGCATAGCTTGTCAGTCCTAGGGGAAAGGGTTACAACATGATTCACTTTACCATCATTTTTTGTTGTGCATACTGCACCAAATTGTTCAGTCATATGCCACAAAGGGTGAAGATGCAGCTACACTTCTCGAACTGGACAAACCCTATTGAAAACCACTTTACAATTTTTGAAAACTTTTTGTTGTTCAACTGCAAGAAATCCCAAACATCCACTTCATGCAACTATTTGTTTGAGAAAAAATTATGGTTAATTTTCTCAATCACCTATGTTTGAATTAAAGGGTATATGTATTATAAAAGCAACCATACAGTGAAAACTCAGGAAATTTCTCTAAATTTTGAGGTGTCACAAACACACTGTGTGTTAGAGATTATTTTTAGCATCTCACTGCTAAAGAAGATGCCAGTGTTCCATCCTCTAGCTTCTCATCAACATCTACTTCTAACAGTGACAACCCTAGAAATCCAAATTGGCACCTACTATAGGGAGAACACATGTATTTATACATGGTAGTATTTCAGTTTTAGGAACAATAACATATATCTTTAACCACCACTTTTGAAAGACAAAAATTAACAATTGTAAGGTCTTGATTGGACACTAAAAAAGAATTGAAATGAAATTACCTTTCGACCACAATTAAATTATATCTATGATCAGGTCAAACCCTTGCAAAATCATCAATAATTACTACTACAGATTCCATTCCAAAAACACCATCTAGATATTTACTTTTAGGTGGCCTATCATCTCCATCTAGATTAGCCTCATCACCATTCAAAATAACACATTCTGCAAATAAAGTTCATGTGGGATCAAGTACTTTGGCCATCTTTGTGGCATAAACTTTGTTGCATATTGTATAAACATGTAGTTCATACAACTTTCTTTCCTACAACATAAAATATCAAAGAATGAAATAATAGACTCATCTATTAGCATACACAAGTTGTCAATACCACATTGTAAATCGAATGTTTCCTATAAGAACTACAGTTTGCAAGGATATTAATAGTTCAACCCAAATATTAAGAAAAGAGGACTACATTGTTTTTTGCTGCGCGTTTCTGAGCTGCGCTGCTAGGTCAAGTTACTGAGCAACGTGGCTGCCCCCTGCGGCGGCCTGCCTAAGGCCCGATCCCATGGAGAGGCAGGGCTCTCCCAAGGAGCCCCCATTGCCGCCTTCTTCCCCTGCTATTGATGCATTTAATCAGCTTCTAGCTTCTTTGCCCCTGAAGAAAAAAAAGTGAAGCAACTAAATTCATTAAGAAGCTCGAAGATATCCCAGAGATCTCTTTGCCTCCAGAGACCCCCATCCAAGTAGCTTTGTCTCTGGCTGATCGTGGTCTCATTGGCCAATTCACGGGGCTTTGGCCTTCTCCGAAAACTACTGAGCAATGGGTCAACAGGAACCGGGCTCCTCTGATCAAGCAAAGTGTTACATCTTACTTTCTCGAGCAAGGGTTCTTCCTCTCCGAATTATCTTCCAAAGAAGACAAAGATTTGATCTTCCAAAATGGGCCATATTTCATGGGCCCTCAAGGCCTCTATCTGAACAAATGGACCCCGGATTTTGATCTGGCAGTCGATGTTCCCAAGGCTGTCCCGGTGTGGGTTCGGCTCCCGAATCTCCTAGTTCATTGCTGGAACTGGGACTCCTTGAAACACATCGGCAACGCTCTTGGGAAATTCATAGATCGGGCAAACAACAAGGACCAGTATGACTGCGCTAGAATCTGCGTAGAGGTAGATCTAGAGGTGGGCCTCCTAGAGGAAATCAAAATCAATGTCAGCAGCTGGTCTCATCTGCATATCTTGGATTATGAGCAGCTGCCATTCAAATGCAGGAAATGCCATGTTCATGGACACCTTGCTAGAAACTGTCCATCCAACGCAGAGCCAGAGAAAGGAAATGAAGAGGGTTGGAATCAAGTCAAACGTACAAAGATCAATCACAAAGGTCAAAAACCGGGAGGACCCAATGGAAAAGGCCCTCTTCAGGCCAATGCTCAGCGCCCCCCTCCCAAAAAGGCACAAGAAAATAAGTTCAATCCTCTAAGCCAGCAAACAGAAGCAATTCAGGAGATTGAGACCCAAAAACCAGTCTCTCCAAGCAAAGGCACTCCCTCAACCTCCCCTAAAGGAACAAGCGCTGAATATCCCAAAGGCATGACTATAGAAGATGAGGAAGAAAAACAGGAAATGTACAAGTCAGAGGAGGAAGGAGAAATAGGAGTCTCAAACCTCGGTAAGGATATCCACAAGAGGTCACAAAACTGATAGGGAAAAAAGAGAGCAAGAGACTTACAAAGACAAGCTACAGGGCAGCCAGCCAACTCTAGAAAAACTGCTAGCCTCAAAGCCTAGGATGACGAAAAATCAGCCTCAAGGCTCCAAGGGAGCCCATCAGAAACATAAATAATGAAGGTCATCTCCTGGAATTATAGAGGTATGGGGAGCAAAGTTAAGGAAGAAGCCATTAGAAGCTTAATAAGAATAGAATCTCCAGACATACTTCTCGTCCAGGAGACCAAGCTGGAAGACGCAGTCTTCCTGCATGCAAGTAAGAAACTTTGGATCAAAAGTGAAGCAAGAGCAATCTTTGCCCGGGGAGCCTCGGGAGGGCTTGGCACTCTATGGAATGCCAGCAAATTTGCAGTCATCTATGAGGCTAGCAACACTCATTAGTTGCTGCTTAAAATGCAGAATCTGGACACCAAAGAAATTTTTTTCCTTTTCAATGTTTACTCTCCAGTCAATGTTGGGGAAAAAAAGGACTGTTGGGATTCTATAAGGCAGCAAGCAGACTTGGCAAACCTGGAAAATATAATCATTGCTGGAGATCTCAACCTCACTCTTCACTCGTCTGAAAAAAGAGGAGGCAGCACAGTCCGAGATCCGGCAAGGGAATGGGCGGAGGATCTTATGCAGGAATGGGATTTGCTGGATATTAAACCTTCCTCCGGTAAGTACTCTTGGTCTAACAAAAGAGCTGGTCCAAGTCATATTGCTGCCAAATTAGATAGATTTTTCATCCAAAGCTCCTTTCTGTTACTAGGTTTAGAACCTAGAATGCATATTCTCACAAACAACATCTTGGACCATAAGCCCATAAAGCTAGAACTCCTGTCCCATCTAGATCTGGGCCCTATTCCTTTCAGATTTAGTCCCCTCTGGGTCAAGGAGCCAGATTTCATGCAATTAGTCACGGATTGTTGGAGATAGCCAGTCAAAGGATCTCCTTTCTATGTCTGGGAGGAAAAGCTTAGAAGGGTGAAAGGAGCTCTAAAACGATGGGCCAAAACCCTGTCCAATCCTGCTTCAGAAAGGAAAACCATCAAAGCTTCTCTAGCCTCTCATCAACTTCAAATGGAGAACACTATAGTCACAGAGGAGCTACTAGATCAAGAGGCTCAGCTGCAGCAGAGTCTTCATAAGGCCTGTTTAGCCGAAGAAGAATACTGGAGATTAAAATCTCGAAATCTCTGGCTCAAAGCAGGGGACAGGAATTCTTCTTTCTTCCATAAACAAGCCCAGGCCAGGAAATGCTTCAAATGGAAATGATTCGAAATGAACAAAGTATGGTTATCAAACTCGACTTAGCAAATGCTTTTGATCGAGTAAATCATAGCTTTCTGTTAAAAGTCATGAGCAAGTTTGGTTTTGGAGTAAACTTCATTAAATGGACTCGGGCATGCATCTCGGAGCCATGGATTGCACCTCTAGTAAATGGCAGAGCCACTGAATTTTTTAAAGCTTCGAGAGGGCTTAAGCAGGGGTGCCCACTCCCCCTCTGCTCTTTGTCATCCAAGCCCCTGTCCTCAGTTTTCTTTTAGACAAAAAGATGCAAGATCAAGATATTAATGGACTGTGTATAGCAAGAGGGGTCAAAAACATAAATCACGCCCTATTTGCGGATGACACCCTATTATTGGGAGCTGCTACTCTTTCCTCGACCATCAAATTTAAAGCAGTTCTAGATGAATTCTGTGAGGCGTCAGGCAACGTCTTAAACAAGAACAAATGTCACATCTACAGTTGGAACACATCGCCCAGATTGCTCTCTACTATTTCTAGATGTTTGGGCTTTGCAGCCTCCTCTTCTTGGACCTCTTTCAAATACTTGGGCCTCCCTGTTTATCATAAAAGATCTGTAAGTAAGGACTGGCTTCCACAACTTGAAAAATTCAAGACTAGGATCCAAGCCTGGGGATACTCCTAGCTCAACATGGCTGGTAAATCTGTCTTAATAAAATCTGTGCTCACTAGTCTCCCTCTATTTCAATTTGTTGTGCTTCTCGCTCCGGCAAGCATCTTAAAAAAAATGGAGGAGTACATTCGGAGGTTCTTTTGGAAGGGAGGCAAACAGAATGAAAACAAACTTCCCCTTGTCAGTTGGGAAATCATCTCCAAGCCATTGTGGGAGGGTGGTTTGAATTTCAAAAACCTCTGTCAACAGAATATAGCTATGGGAGCGAAGATAATTTGGAAGATCATTGCGCCCAAGCCAGGCTAGGCTCAATTGGCTCTCTGGAAAAAAAATTTCAGAGGTCCTCGTTCTAGTTGTTTGGGCAACTTGATCCATCTGCCTAACTCGTCTTTCCTCAAACTGTATGCTAAATCTACTCCTCTAGTCAATGCGCACTCCTTCTGGATTCCAGGAAACGGTAAAAAGATAAACATATGGACAGATAAAATTATGAATATGGATCCCATTGAAGACAGAGCCCCCATTAGAGCGCTGCGCTGCTGGATGGAAGGAGAGGGGCTGCGCTCATTGTGGGATATCTCGTTGTGGAGCGATTCTGATTGGGCAGGCTGGAAATGTATTTCCGTGTAGGCTCACCTGCATAACGAATGGACCACGCTGCTTGATCTCCTTCATGGTTTGGCGCCTTCGCACATAAGGAAAAGAGATTCGAGAGGCTGGGGGCCGAATACTAGAGGGTACGCTGTCTCCATGGGATATGCTAAGCTGAGAGAGAGACCTTTCGTTCCCCTTGACCCAGCATCTTGGCATGGTGTCTGGCGTTTTCCTTCATGGCCCAAAGTAGACTTCTTTGCTTGGCTTCTATGTCATGGAAAAATCCTCATGTATGACATCGTGCAGAAGAAAGGGTTCCACGGCCCCTCCAAATGTTTGCTGTGTAATGAAAATGCAGAGAGTGTTGTCCACTTAATGCTTGAATGCAGATTCTCTATGCAGATTTGGTCCACCTTCATTCACAATCTAGATCCCAGCATTTCGCTCCCTTGCTCCACTGTTGATCTATTTTCTAAATGGGCGAATAGGTATCCTGGTCCTCCACCTAAAAACCAGATAATCAAAGCTGCATGGTCTGTCCTCCCAAAGGTAATTTGCTGGCAGATCTGGCTTGAAAGAAATAGAAGAATCTTCAGAAATACTAAACAGAATCACAAGGAATTAGAAATCAAGATTAAATGTCACCTAAAAGAGTGCTTGATTGATATAAAAGATGATTCTAATATCAGCCAACAGGACATTGCTTGGGGTTCTTTTCTTGATTTGCAATTTCAAACAGCAGTTAGGAACGTTCCTCCTCCCAAAGACTGGCAAATAAGAAAATTTGAAACAGACTTTCAAGACTAGATTACATCACATTCAAGACACTCCCTCTTTTTTGATGGGGCAGCAAAGGGAAATTTGGGCAAAGCTGGTGTAGGAGGCGTTGTTGTAAACCCAGTTGGGGAAAAAATTCATTCTTTTGCTTGGGGGCTAGGTCATTCAACCAGCATTCAAGCTGAGGCTTTGGCTCTCTTTCAAGGTCTCAAGCTTCTCAAAGATTTAAACATAAGTAAAGAAAATGTTATTGGCGATTCCCATATCATCATAAATGCAATGGTCTCCAACTCTCCAGCTTTGGACCTTAAACTTGCAAGGCTGATAGCCAGAATTAAGTGCTTGGAAAACGCTTTTCATAAGCTAAATTACTATCATGTGCTGAGAACTCATAATAAAGAGGCGGACTTGGAAGCCAACAAAGCTACCCTCCTCTCTGCTGGGGTCAAGATGAAATACGAAGAAGAATCATGGGAATCCATTCCATAAGCTGACTTGTTGTCATGTATTAATGCTTACTCTTAAATCAATTTGTATGTATCTTCAAGTTGGGGAAAATATCTGAAATTGAATCTATAGTTACCTCATCAAGGAGGAAGTCTCCAAGCTTTAGCTGCATTCTCAACCTTAGCGATGAGGTGCAACAAGATTTAGACATCCTCAATGTAACCAGATTTTCGGCATTCAGGCCAAGTTTAATATAATACTCCATAACCGTTACTGTAAAAAAAAAAAATAGTTCAACCCAAATTATACTAATCTTGTCCAAATAATTTCAGATGCTAGGCCACAATTTAGTCCACATTTCTATATAAGGAAAGCGAAAAATCTGATGTTGAGGTTTCTCTTGGTCTTGCTCCTGCTTCCTTAGCATTTCCTTGTGCACATGATCTATTTCAATAAATTGTTGGAAAAAAATAATCAAGAATTAGAAACATTTATATACTCACATTATCATGAATCAGTTTATTTACTTCATATCCCTCTTTGCCTAGGAATTACCAAAATTATAACAAGATGGTTTATATTTTTATGACACCTTAGTTGAATTTAGAAGTGTGTAATCATGGTCCAAAACAAGGAAAAGTTTCTTAGTGCTAAGCATCCTATTTTTTTCTTCAATCTTTGTGCTCATGGTCCAAAACAAGGAAAAGTAAGGGGCGGTGTGTGCTAGGTACTCCATCTTGCCACTAATTTATCCATTATCCGGTGCTCTGTGATCTTCTATAACAGCTGGGGCCTCACTAGGAATGCGCATGTACGGTTTGATGTGTTATAAAGAAACAATGTAGTTTGCAAGTGTAAATTTGTTATGTATACTTTCAACAAATGATCTATTCAATGATATACCATAAGAGAAGGCCATCCCAATGAAACTTGCACCAGTTCAAATTTTTAGAAATGATAATCTTATACATAAAAACATTCAACAATAGAAAAAATCACCAACAGTTGACATTTAATTTCATTGTTCATACCAAGATTGAAGCTGCCCAGTGGGAGTAGAACCATAACAAGAGCAGAGGAGGAAAGAAGAGTTGCATTTAACACCTCTAGACGCTGAATCAACCATTCAATGGCTCAGAAACTGTAGAAAAAGGGGCTCGAATTTTTGTCAATAATGTCTATGTTCTTCTTCAATAACTGATCCTCAACCCTGAAAGCCCTAATGGTCATTCCTCTTACTATGGACTCGCCGGAATGATTTTCAATGGGTGATTTCATTGGACCATTTAGTCTCATCAGTTCTTTAGCAAAAGAAAAATAGTCTTCTCAATTACCACTGTGTTGTCTCCTGAACTGTGCATCGTAGGCATGCCATTGCCCTCATTCTTCCCGCCACTCTCCATAGAGGTAGTGGGTTGAACCTTCTTCAAACTTTTGAATGTGATTGTGGCTTCATAAGGCACGAAGTAGGGCACGCGTTCATCCGTTCTTTCGCAGAAGCAAAATAGTCTTCTCAAATACCACTGCATCGTCTCCTGAATTGTGCATCGTCGGCATGCCATTGCCCTCATTCTTCCCGCCACTCTCCATAGAGATAGTGGGTTGAACCTTCCTCAAATTTTTGAATGTGATTGCAGCTTCATAAGGCACGAATTAGGGCGCCAGTTTTGAAAGCTACTAGACTCTCTGTGTGATGGTGCGATTACGGCTTCATAAGGCACAAATTAGGGCGCCAGTTCTGAAATCTGTTAAACTCACTGTGTGATGCTGTGATTGCTGCTTAAGGCGGGAATTGAGGCTTCAATTTTGAAAGCTATGGTGTGATTTCTGCTTAAGGCGGGAATTGAGGCTCCAATTTTGAAAGCTATTAAATTCTCTAGTGGCTTTGAAAAATAATGTCGACGGTCTTTATTTGTCCTATTTTCAAAAATGTTTATCATTTATTGTTTTCTGGAACAAAATTTGAATGCGTATTTTAATTTTGAGTGATGTGGAAAATTAAACTTTATATGTGTAAAGAGAGACCATCAATTTAGATATATAAGGAAAGGTAAAATTTATAGTAGAAAAAATTCCATGATAAGGGGTTTTTCAAAGAATTTTGTGGAGAAATTTTGATAAGAGGGGTAATAAATTAGGGTAAAAAGGATTATTAAGGGAAAAATATTAATAGGTTGGTTGGTTTAATTTTTTTATTATTAATGTTATAATATTTGTTTATTTTTTTAATTTTTCTACCTAGGTTCAAATTCCTGATAAGACATTTTTCCTATCTTTATAACACTTGAAAGGTAGAAGCCTCCAAGGAGTAGGACCACCTCCCAAGTGTATGTCCAAATGTCTTGACCATTCTTACTAAATCAAAAGTTATTAATATATAATATCAACATATTGGATATACTTTTGGGTTATATTGGCAATCATTCCATTTCATCTCAACTGTACCTCAAACCACTTTGACTAATTACCATTGTTTGATTTCTCTATAAAATTTCCCTAGAAGTGAAAAATAACATGACTTTCGATCTAGAATGGTAGTTTCCCCAAGCAGTGTGACCACCCCACAAGTGTATTTAGAGATGTCTCGACCCTCGTTGAATTGTATGTTATTATTATGGACTTGCAACATATTGAATATACTCTTGCGTTACAATGGAAATCATTTTAGTTCATCTCAAGTGTAGCTCAAGTCACTCTAATGAGTTGTTGATCTCAAGTTTCTCCATAAAGTTTTCCTTGAAATAAAAAAGAGCATGTCTTTCAATCTTTAATTGGATGAAATACATATCCTCCTTGTGAAGATTTTCTTAACTTCATAATTAAGTAAGGGTTGATAAGTATCTTCTTGGTTTCATTGGCTTCATCAAAGAATTAACATTTTATTCATCAACTCTTGACTATGAGAGGATGAATTCTAGTGTGAATTATCACGTGTGTGGTAATGTTTTTTTTTCAATTGTAGTTTTAACCTCCATGATTAATTTGGTTTAAGTCCTCTAGGAATTCATCAATCACCTATCCAATGCCACATGCACCAGTGGAAAATGATGAAATTAGTGACTAGGTGACTAAAAAAGTTAGTCACCACAATTATTTCAAGTGAATTACTACCAAATTTGAACAATTTTAAGTGACCAAACTAAAAATGACTAACTTAAATGACTAATTAGTCATTTAAGTTAGTCTCTTTTAGTTTAGTCACTTATTATCTAGTCATATATTTTATCCCTGGACTAAATTAGTCATTTGGATTTGTCCAAAGGGAAAACTTACATGGAAAGCATATGTTATCCCCTTCAAGATTTTTTTCCGAAAATAATTGGGGTACTCGCCAGTAATGGTGGGGGGAAATTGAACCAGTTCTCAGTTGTGTTGGCAGTATGTCGTTCTTGAACATGACACTCATCTGCATTCGTATTGGGTTTGGGACATATCATTTCATCGTTTTTGCCTCCATGGGTTTGGGTAATCTATTTTGACCTCTCATTTGCTCTTTTCCATGTCACCATGACCTCAGATCCCTTGATGTTAAATACTCTGAAATCCAGAGTCGTGTTGCTGATATGTTCAAGAGAAATTTCCGTTTGTAGTTCTCAACCTCCCTCTGATTCTCTTTTTGTCCTAATCCACTATCATCATATTCCTCTGTCTCATGTCAATGATGTGGGAAACATTATGGCCCTCCTTCGACTAGGTCACTTCCTATTGACTTCAGCTCATTATCTAGGAAGTTGATCTAGAGTCTCCCTTTCAGTACCTTGGATCTTGCATGCATCAATGGCAAGTTCTTCACATTCGACGATAGGTCCACATCATTGGCCTTCGATCGAGTGATTCCACAAGTGTTCGACACAAGATCACTGTTCACATTTCGTGGATTGTACTAGTTGTACCTCGAGAGCCATTTTCATTATTGGTGGCTTCTATTGTGCATGTTAACAACTTACATCATTGGCTGGTAATCAGGTGACTTTCTTTCATGTTCGACTTTAGCTCACATATTCGCATGCTTGAATTTGTACTTGTTCGGGTTGAGATGGAGTGAAAGACCCTCGGTCTTGTCTGATAAGATCCAAGCTACGGGATATTTTGGTTTATCATGAGTATATGCATGACTCTTTTGATTGGATGGTTGTGACCATTCCTGAGTCTATTTTTTAATCCTTGCTGTTGGATGGCTTCATCCATACCTTGGATCTCAGTTTATATGTACTCTATTATGGATGGCTGCGCCCATGCCAGATGTTCATGTATTAGAGATATTAGTTGTAATTGTACTTGCAGGTCTTCTGACAACGGTGTTTGGTTCGAACGCGTTCTCGCAAAGCATTTCACTCCTCCCTCTCTCTCGGACCTCATGCTTTAGGGGGCATCTCTTACACAGAATTTTGTCACCGTCTCTGCAATTCCTTTCCCACACATTGGAGGACCATTTATATGACTTATATGTAGTGTCATGCCTTGCAAAATGTGTCATTGCATCCCTTGCCATGAGAATAACATTTCCTCTGTTGACTATTCCTAGAACAGACCATCAAAAACACATGATTTTGGGTTGGCACTGACAAGCAGTTATGACCTCACGCCGATAAGGGAAATTAGCACTGGGCCCCGCGCCCATTAGTGCTCTGTCTCAGTGGACTGCCCGCTGAGCTGTTTTTGGAAATTGTTTTAATTATAGAATTGAAGTTTCCATTTCCAACCTCTTTGTGAGTGAGTCAACATGGGTTGTTTGACTGAATAATGTCGAGCACCTTCCTTTGGCTTATTGTTTCCTACATTTGGAGAAACCTCCCAAAATATAAGGCATCCCTTCCACCATTTGAGGGATCCAACCTCCTCCTCTCCTTCTATAAATACATCTCTCTCACATAGATGCAGCGAGCTGAATGGTTTGGATAGCTGAACATTTTGGAGAATAGTTGAAACAGTCTGATATAGTTGGTATGAGATAGAGCAGAGAGAGACCTTTGTCGAGAGAGAGTCTAGGCTGATTTCCTCACCAAGTCCAAATTCCCTAACGAATGCTTGAGATTTGTTTTGATTGGACCCATTGAAGGAGGCTACGACGTCAAGGCTCACTTAGTTGTAATCTCTTTCTTTCTCTTACTTAATACATGACTGATGTTTTGGTTCCCATCTTGTGTTGATGTGATTAATCTTGTGCAATAAGTTTAATTCTCCTTGACCAATTAGATAGTTATGAATGAAAATATTGTTTCGTGTGCTACTTTCGTTCTCTGATCCTTGTGTAGGCACCTGAGTACCATTTCTGAAGGACCGTGACGTGTCGGGACGAAGACCAGGAGACTGTTGCCACAGCTACAACAATTGTGTTGGATCAAAGGTAGGGCATCTATCCCGACTCAGTTTCACTCATTAACTAGGAATCGACGCATTAGTCCTCTTGCTGCTAGACCCACCCTAGGGATAGAGGGATCACCTCTATCCGCAGATGGGATTTACCTACACAAAAAACATCACTTTGGACCAACACATATTTCACAATAGAATTAGGAACATAAGCAGTTATTTAGGACTGTAACACATAAGTCCTGAAGGCTTTTAGTGCCTTGACCAAAGCATATACTTGTTTCTCCAGAATATTATATTTGAGCTCAGCATCTCTGAGAACTTTACTGAAAAATGCAACTGGATGCTCCTTGCTATCTCCATTTTTCTGCCACAACACATCAGCAATAGTAGTGGGGGATGCAAATGAGAATACCTGAAAGGATTTTTGATAGTTTGGACTAATCATAACTGGAGCTTCCTATAGTGCTTCCTTTATTATAGCAAATGCATCTCTTACTTCCTTATCCCATTTCACTTCTGCATATTTCTTCAAAATATCTGTTATACTTTTCATGATCTTAGCATAATTGGGCACAAATCTCCCCAGAATATTTACTTTTCCCCGGAATCTCTAGATATATTTCTTTCTTATGGGTAAAGGAATCTGTTAGCTCCCTGTAATTTACAATATTGGCAAAATCAAACTGCAGAGAGAACACTATTTCAACCACTTTTGGATTCTAGGATCTAGCCCTCCTGAATCTAGAGAGGGATCTCTCCAATAAAGTGCAAACATGGATTTATCTTTAAGGCTTTTGGGTAATGATATTAGGCTAGTTATGAAGGCCGAGGGTTTTTGTTTTTTTTTGGATGGTTGAGCATGATTATTAGTTGAGTGGAAAGTTCTAAATGTAAAGAGTTTCAAAGGTATGAAGTTGCAAGCAATCAGAACAAGCTTTGGCTAAGAAGATAGATATAATGCTGGTTTTTAGTCCATTGGGCTATGGAGTCATAATAGGGTTTAATTGAAACAACAAGGTCCAAAAGTGGTCCATGGGGCAAGTCATCTATGTCTAAGGATCTCTTGAAATTTGATTTTATGGGATGAAATGATACAACAAGAAAGGGGAACTAAACAAATGAAGAACAAAGAGCAGCCTAAGATCAGGTAAGTACTTTGAAACTATCCTGCTTTCGGCATACACTAAAGAAAGACATAAAAGTAATCGAAGGTCTGGTAAGTACTTCGAAACTAGCTAGCTTTTGATGCACTTTCAATAGAAAAACATTTTAAACACAAAGGGAAACTTTAAAAGAAACTGTTGGAGAAGAAACTAGAGGACAGGGCTCACCATAGACTTCCCTAGTTCTGCTTTACTTAGTAAACTTTCAAGACAAACACATGAGATAGCAAGGAATAGTCTAAGATCAGGTATGGACTTTGAACCCAGCCTGCTTTCAACACATTCTTAGGGAAACTTTCAGATAGTTTTTGGGGATAAAACTAAAGGACAGGGCTCACCATCACTTCCTTAGTTCATCTCTACTTAACATAAACTGAAAATAACATTCAAGAACAACATTCAGCTTAGACAGTAGGACAAGGGAACGCCAGCATTCCTAATTGCTTAAATTGAATTAAATCATTCCTAAACAACACAATTTGGAAGAAAACATGCAGATAAAGCTTATCAGTCAGAGAAGGGTACTGATATACAGTAAATCCTAACTCTATGCTTACTGTTCTTTATTAGAGAAGGTGGAAAAAGTGAAAACAAAAATAAAATAGCAATTTACAATAAGAAATAACATCACCGTTGACATAGACCAGGATCCCATAAATCAGCTTGTATTGATGCTTCAAACCAGTTACAGCTTTAAGTCAAATGTTTTAGTTCATAAATCATCTTCACTTCTTAGCCTAAATTATTTAATCACAAGCAGAGCTTCAAGAGCCCGTGAACACTATTTACAAGTAGAAGCTTCAAGCACAAGTATATTTCAAAGTTCTACAACCAACGTTTACAATGAACTCCTCAATAAGATTTTATAGAAGGATGAGGAGGTCGAAAGAGAAAAGATCTACGGCTTCAATCAATACAGATTTAGTACTTCTCGGCCTTTGAGGGGCTCAATGGAGAAGTTTACAAATATTTGTTCTGTATTAATTGTTTTAAATTTAAGAAGTAAGCTCGGTGGGAGCTTTTGTTGACTTTAAGGCTCTTTGTCATCTCTATAATAACTCTGCTAACAGTTTATATTAGCTTCTTTGATTCAAAATAACTATTCAGCTGTATTGGGGCAGATATGCTCTGTTTCTGGTCATTACTCGGCCCTCTGTTGAATGATTTGAGGCTACAGGTGGCAATCTGATAGCTGAGAGGAATCAATTGGCCTCTGATGTGGCAGTGGAGGCATACTCTGTCTAACAGATATTTTGATTTTTCCTTAAACACTGTTAAATTGTTTTGATTCTGTGTATTAGGCTTAATCAGGCTTAAAATATTTCCTTTACTTTTTATCTGTGTTTAATTTTAGTGGATTAGGCTTTTGATTTTCGATCTTAGTCGTAATCCACCCAAACTGTGTAATTAATCTTCAATTATTCATCTCTAGTTCGTCTGGGTCTTCAATCACTGATACTCTTTGTTTTCATGTTTCACTGTGTCTTGTTGATGTGCAGGTAATACGGGGTTCATATGGCATCAATGCCCATGAAGCATCGATGAAACGTGAAGTTGAACCCTGCAGAATGATCTTTTTGTATGCACAAAGGCGTGGGGGATCGTCATCCCCAGCCTTTGGTTTTCCTTTGATATAATGGAAAAACCATTCAACACCTACAAAATAAAAAACAATTAATAAATCCTACATTTATTGGGTAAAAAACTGCTTTGGAGGTCGTGGTTAGGAGCATGGTCATTGGATGGCAGCATCCAACGGTGGAGATTGTGTGCGAAGATCAAAAAGGGAAGTTGTTGATGAACAAGCAGTGGAGTTTTAAATCAGAGCCATTGATCCATGTCGAATGAACAATCGGGATTGGTTGTGGTCATACAAAGCGAATGAGTTGCTTTATAACAACAAGGCAGAAAAAGTGAAGAAATACGAAGAAAATAGGTTAAAATACCCTTTGGCAGAGGAAAAGCTTTAAAATGAAATTTGGGGTTTCCAAACGATCTTGGGCCGTCGGATGAAAAAAGGCTTTAGAGATCAATGGCTGTGGTTGATCTGTAAAAACCTTTGGTAGAAGGCGGAGGGTATGTGTAATAGCGGATTAGATCCAAGCCATTGATCTGCAGAGATCAATGGTGGCGAGCGCGCGCGATAACACACAATGTTAATGGGAAAAGTGGTTTGGAGGAGAAAACCACGGGTTTCGCGTGGTGAAAGGGCGGGGAGGTGGTTTTGCATTTTTGAACGCGATATGCGTTCCCGCCCGACACATGGCATTTGAATACCACCCATTTCGCGTAGCCCTCAGGAAATTAACCTTCGCGCTTGAAGTTACGCGAAAACGCATGCTAGCCGTTAGATCTGGGGTCTCAGATCTGACGATGGAGAATGAGCATGATATAGGATAGATGTGCAGGTGGAAGGAGGTGGGGTGGTTTTATTATGGACCGTCTGATCAAGAGATCGACGACGGAGATCAGATCTGGAGGGAGGCAGGACCCACAGGGCTTGGGCTCGTTGGGGTCAATATGAGCCATTGGATGTACAGGATCAACGGCCAGGATTAAAATTGGGGTTAAAATGAAATAATATACAGGCAGAGAAAGGGTGAAGAAGGACCGTTGATCTGCAGAGATCAACGGATGGGATAGGCCAAAAAACATTATACGAGGGGTATATGAATTTTAAACCAAAGTCAGGAGATGCAATCTAGATCGTCCGATCTGGACACATGGACGGTCCAGATGCAATCAGAGGCATGTGATCGATGGGGAAAGAAATTTGAATGGCGCCGATGCGATTGGTTGTGGGCCATCGATTTGCAGATCAGATCGACAGTGGTGGATGGATCGGGAAATGACCAATCAGGGGTGGCATGAAATATTAACGCACCCAATGAGTTTTTCCGATGCGAGATGGCGCGAATCGTTTGATCGTTTCAAATCAACGATGGAGATTGTTTCAAATAATGAACCGGCGGAAACCATTTATAAGATATAAAACCAAAAAATTTTAACGAAAAAAAAAGGTTTTGGCTATCGGGCAGGTTATATATATGAAATGGCACCCGGTTGTAGGGCCTGTGGTTTATATGGAAAACAAAAGGCCCAAGGCTTATACATAGAAGTGTCCAATCACATCGGAAGGAAAGGTCGGGCTTTTCAATCTACCCATTTGAATTTCTCCGATGCGATTAGCACTTCAGGACTTTAAATCTTGGTCTCGGGCATAGGTTTATATGGAGAGAAGCGAAAGGCATGGGTTTATACAATGCAGTTCAATCGCATCGGAACAATGATGCGGGACTTTTCAATCTACCCATTTTCATTAAAAAACATTGTTCTGGCGGGTTTAGACCAGAACTTAGGAAAAGTGGGTTTATGAATTTACAAAGGGAAATATGCATCGGAGATGGGTTTATATAATTTTTAGCACCCGATTGCAGGCCCGGGGTTTAGCAAATGGGACAAGGGGATTGGGAGCTTACAACCAGAGGCTAATCGCATTAGAAGTCTTATAAAGGCCAAAAGACTTGCGTTCATCGTTTTTTGCCGATGCGATAAGCGCTGAAAGAGTTTAGCACTTGGTTTTAGCGCCAGGGCACATTTTGGGAAATGGTTTAGGCTAAGCCCAAAGGGGCTTAAGCACACAGTAAAAAAACTTTATTTTTTATGAAATTTTTCACAGTTTTTGATGGATTTGGGGGTTTCGGCTAAGTTTAAAAATGAGTTTAAACATTGTGAAGAGGATGTTATGAAGGGAAAATGGAGAAAAATGGAAAATAGAGGAATTCCATGGGGAATAAAAGGGGTAAAAATGAAGGTTAGTTTTGAAGTGAAAGGAAGGGAGAAATGGTGTTTTGCAACAGTATTTTCTCTATGAAATCAGCAGAATTTCAGAGTTTTGAAATGGAAACAGCAGTGAAGATTTAAACAAAGGGCATGATGCCTTCATAAGTCTTCAAGAGATAACAATTTTAGCAATAAATTTTTTTCTTGAAGGCTCCAAAAAATGATTTAGCCACCTTTTGATATAGAAAATTTTATAGGTGGCTAATAGTGGCTCCACTTGGGGATGGTGCCTTCTTGAAGGCATCAAGAACTTCAGACTTGCATTCTCTGGAGGCTAATCAGTGCCTCGTCCATTGGGCTGCATTTTCCTCATTTGGATGATCTTCTTTTGCTCTAAAAATGTTAACAGCCATGAAAAACAATGGATCTTCATCAACACAAGCTTTCTACCTACCCAATCCTACTGATCTAACATTTTTTCTTCTTTTTAGAGTTCACTTGGATTGGAAAACTCTCTTACAACATTTTATTCTTTTGAAAGAAAAAAATCTAATCTAATTCTACTCCTTATTTCTCCATGAACTCAGATTAAACAATTGAGTTTATATTATTCTCTACCTAATCTACTAATCTGTTAGGATTAAACAGACTAACAAATTTTTATTCTCTAACTTCTAAAACAGAAATTTAAAAGCATACAAGTTAGGATTGAACAGTCTAACTTGTTGCTGATCTATGGCATAAAAAACAAGCTACACATAGATATTGTTTTACAGAAAATTAAATCAAAATGGAAGGCTTAAGATCTGAAAGTTCAAAGCACGGCCTTCTCTTTTTCTAGCTCTATTTTTACTTGTGTTTGAGCTGTTTTTCCTTTATCAACTAGCTCAGATTTTAAGCTTATCAGAACCAATTTTCCTGTGTTTTTGACTCAAGAAATAAATAGATTTGAGTCATTTCTCTTTTGAAAGCTAAGGTTCGGATTTTAAGCTTGTTTGAACCTTTAATTTATAACCTAATCTATCTAACTGATAAGCCAAGATTAAGTTGTTTGGAAATCAGATTCACTAACCTATCAGCAGTCAATTTAAAACTAATTAGTCAAGATTAGGCTGTTTGACTAATTAGAAGTGTGTTTTCAGGAGTGGCATTTTAAGCTTGCACACTTTCAGAATTTATTTCTCTTTTTTGGTATGGGGCTGTACCTTTATTGTTTTTACAATCTGCCCTCTTTTCTTTCTTCTATTGTTTTTGTATTTTTTTTTTTCTAACTTTGAATGTAATGGTGGATGAAATATTTATAATGGGAAAAAAAGATAAAAAGGCTTCAAAACATGGCATGGATCAAGAGAAGTAACGTTTAAGCATCGTGCCATTAACAGGACCCCCAAACAGTTCAGCTCCATTCAGCTCTTGTAAGAAAAAGGCATTGTTACCAGCATCAGAATGAATGAGATAAGGGCCAAGCCATAAGTTATCAAAATTCCCATGCTTGCCCTTGTCTTCCCTCCTTGAATCCCACTTTAAAACTTTGTCCCCAATATTGAAATTGTTGAATTGTGTTCTTCTTTCAAAAATATTTATGATGCTGTCTTGCTTCAGTAATACTTTGTTATAAACCTCCTCTCTGATTTGCTAAAGGTGAATAGTCTGATTTATCCTTCTAATCATGTCATTTTCTTCAGACTGAAACTCTTGAATCAAATTCATAACTGGTACACCAAGGCTGGTAGGAAAAATTGCATCTGTACCATACACAAGCTGGTAGGGTGACATTCCAATAGATTTCTTCAATGTCAATCTGTCAGCCCATAGTGCATGCGCTAGCTTTGCATGCCAAGACTTCTTATTGTCCTCCAACAGCTTCTTGATTATGTTCACCAAACTTTTGTTTGAGGATTCTGCAAGTCCATTACCTTAAGGGTAATAGGCCGTGGAATGACCCAATGTAATCTGATATTTGTGACAGAACTCAACCATCTTCTTTGATCCAAATGCTGCTGCATTATCAGTGATGATCTTGGTAGGGCAGCCAAATCTAGAATTAATATTAGACTCTATGAATTTTATAATGACAGAATCATTGGCTTTCCTACAAGGGATGGCTTCTATCCATTTGGTGAAGTAGTCCGTGGCAGTGAGAATCCATCTATGCTGGGCAGAGGATGGTGGATGGATTTCTTCTATGAAGTCAAGTCCCCACTGCTGAAAAGGGACTTCAACAGTGATTAGATGCAGAGGTAAGTATAGCAGCTTCCTTTTTCCTTCAAAAAGTTGGCATTTATGACAGGCAATTATCATCTTGTGAACATCTAGAAAGAGAGAGGGCCAATAATAACCAGCCCATAGGATTTTGTTGGTTGTTGTCTTCCAGTAGAGGTGGCCTCCACATTCTCCCTCATGGAACTCGTGCTTAACCTTCTCTGCATCATACTCAGGCAAACATTTAAGCAATATCCCACTTGTATTTTTCCAATAAAGACTTGTATGTATAATGCAATAGTTTATAGCTTTTAACTGTAGAAACCTTGCCTTTGTTTTTGATAAAACAGGAGGTGTGTTCAAATCAAACAAAACATAAAGAATATCAGCGTACCAAGAGGAATTCATAAAATAATCTTCAATAATGGGGGTTGAGAATTCTTCTTGGTCATCTAAAGCATTTATCATATTAATATCAAGAATTTCAAAATTTGATTCAGCCATCAACCTAGCTAGACCTTGGCCTTTGATGAGTTTAGTGGGCTTGATCTCTAAATCGTATTCAAGAATAACAGCTATCCACTTACCTCTCTTACCATCTGGGTCCTGTGTTAGAATGTCTTTCACAACTGAATTTGGGACAAAGGCAATGATGTGTGAGTGAAGGATGTATACTCTGAAGTCTTTCAAAGCTTTAACTAAAGCAAAAGCTTGCTTTTCCATAATGTTATACTTCAAGGGAGCATCTCTCAATGCCTTGCTAAAGAATGCAATAGGCTACTCTTGTCCTTGTGGATTTTTCTGTAAAGGGATAGCAGCTATTGTAGTTCTGATGCAAATGAAAAAATATAAAAATCTTTTGAAAAATTAGGACTTATTAGGACTGGTGTTTTGGTTAACGCTTGTTTCACCAGCACAAAGGACTTCTTTTCTTCCAAGGTCCATTTTACCCCTTGCTCATTTTTTATCATATTTGTTATATTCCTAAGGAGCTCAACCAAATTGGGTATGAACCTTCTCAAGAAATTAATCTTTCCAATGAAAGATTGGAGTTACTTGATGTTTCGAGGATGAGAGATTTTCAATATGGCCTCAATCCTCTTTGGATATATCTTTATACCCTCTTCTGAAATAATGTGCCCAAGAAGTTTACCTTCTTGGAGCCCAAATAGTGTTTTCTTAGGGTTTAAAGATATCCCAAAATTTCTGCATTTCTCGAAAACTTTCCTCAAATGTTCTAAGTGCTCTTCATGTATCTTTGAAAACATAGTGACATCATCAACATAAATAATGATGAAGTAGTCTAATTCTTCTGAGAATGCTATGTTCATGGCTCTCTGAAAAGTTGCTCCAACATTCATTAGACCAAAGGGAATTTTCACATACATGAAAGTGCCCCAAGGTGTAGTAAACGTTGTCTTTAGTTGATCATCAGAGTGAACTAAAATATGATTGTACCCTGAATAGCCATCAAGCAAAGAAATTCTTTTAGAACCAACCACCCTTTGTAAAATATGATCCATCTTGGGTAAAGGGTAGTTGTCCTTGAGCGAAGCTTTGTTTAAGTCTCTAAAGTCTATACAAAGCCTAATCTCTCCTGTTTTATTCCTTACTGACACTAGATTAGACACCCACTCAGAATATCTAATAGGGACAATAATACCAGCTTCATACATTTTCTTAATCTCCTTCTCAACCAAAGGTAACTGAACAGGGTTAATTCTGCATAGCTTTTGTTTAAATGGCTTTTGGTTTTCCTTGAGAGGGATTTTGTGCTCAATTATTTCAGTGTCATAGGATTTCAGATCTTCGTAACTCCACGCAAAAACATCAGAAAATTCTTTGAACAGCTCTATGTATTTGAGTTTAATGTGAGCTGGTAAAGTCTTAGACAGTTTAATCATCTTAGGTTTAAGTTCACTGCCTATATTACACTCTTCAACTTCAGTCTCTACAGGCTTCAGTTTTGGCTTCTTGGCCACATCGTTGAAATCAAACAACTCTTCTAAAGGGGACAGCCCCTTTGGCAAACTTTCATCATTAGACTGCAGAGTTTCTAAGTCCTCTGTTTCCATCCTTGCAATCATTTCTGTTTTGTTTTCAAGTTTTCTTGACAACAAATTTACATCAGCAAGCTCAGGAGACAATTCTTCTTCACCAAGAAAATTTTCTTCACTAGGCAGTCTGTTTCATAGTCTGAATCCAAACTTGGTAGTTAGAATTCATTTCTGAACTGCATAAAGTCTTCTATTTGTTTGTCTCTGTCGAAAACTTGCCAATAAATATTGTTATCAGGGACTGGTGGTCTAAATTTAATATGAGTTGTACATTCTTTGGTTTCATATGGCGTTAGGCATGTTCTAGTAGCAAAAGCTAAGCTATGGGCCATGATATTTTTTCTTCTCGGGACAAAAATCAATTGGGATTCCTCGAAAGTTTTTAATAGATCCACGACATCATTTCGATAGGCCATAAGTCTGGGGTGATTAGCGTTGTATTCCCCGTTGACCTGCCTAATGATTAATTCTAAATCCCCATGCACTCTAATTCTCCTGGCTCCTAATTTTTTCAATAAATGTAAGCCTAAAAGCAGGGATTCGTATTCCACTATGTTATTCAAACACTGAAAGTTTAATCTACAGGAAAGGCTTTCTGTGTGGTTATTCTCAGTGTTGCGTATCCAAACCCCTGCACCAGCATTACTCCTAGTGCAGGACCCATCGAAGTACATACTCCACAAAGGACTATTTTCAGGTTCTTTCGTTTGATTACTGCCCTCTTCAGCAAGTGTGCTTTCGAATCTTTTTTGAAGGTCAGCATTCTGTTGAATCTGTTTTAATTCCTCAGGTTTTTCATTACGTTGAGGAATGCTTTCTTGACTATCAAGGTTAAGCGATGGATGCATGGTTTGTAGTTCAAGACCTGAGTGATGTTCGTTGTTATTCACGGGTTCAGCAAACCATTTAGATACTTCTGTTACATCTTGCTTCTCCTCTCTATTGGCCATTAATTCAGTTAAAGTGAATTTTTCACTGAATGTTTCATCATTAAACAGGATAAAATAATCGAGGCCTATATTTACAGAATACAGAGGAGAGTTTTGAGGTCTGTCTTGACTAGTAACCATGTATTTCATATGGGACTCCCTGTAAAGCCTTCTTGTTTGATTAAACATAGGGATTGTCGCATATGTCATGTCAATCTGCATAGTTCCTTGTAACTTAGCCCCCCAAGACCTAGATAACAACATTCCATACTTTGGGGGCACATCAGCCACAACAATATCCATGACCAAACATTTGGCTGGAATCTGGGCTAAGTTAACGCAGAGGTCTTTAATTAAACCTAAACATTTTACTTTGCTTGAGTCAAAGGAGTAAAGGTATTTATAAGGTCTGGTGATTTCTAGACCCAGGCTCTCCATTACAGCTTTTGGAATTAAATTGTGAGAGGCTCCTGAGTCATGCATAGCATTGTGAAAAATCTTGTCATGAACGTTTAAAATTACATAGAAAGGAGGAACAGGTCCTTCTTAATATCTACCTTCAATATTAGGACCAAAAATGAGCTCTGGTTGGTCATCGTTAAAATTGACTGTGTCATTATTGTCCTCTATGTTTAAAGCCTTCAAAATTTGGGTTCTATATACATTTTGGGCAGCTAGTTCAGAGAGAGGAACAGAGATTTTAATTTTGGAAATTTTCTGCTCTAAACTGAAAGGCATCTGATTCTTTGAAGTGCTTGTATCGGCCTTATTAACTGCCACTATGTCAGCAAAATCTGTTTTCTAATTTCTTCTATTTGCATTTGACAAAAAAATTTTAACAGGAGTATTAGCTGAGGTGCTAACACTACTATGGTATGCACTCTGTTTTGCATTGCTTTGAGTGCCTTTCTCTTTACCTTTATCAGAATTTCCAGCCACTGCTTTGTCCTTCTATTTTACAATTTTAGGTTTACTTATAGTGTTGTTTTGTGAAGAATTGTCAAAGGTTTTGGTCTTGGGAGTTTGTTGATTGCTTTTACTTCTAAGGTCATATTATTTTTGAGGCTCTATGATAACATTTTCCATGTCTTGATAATAACTTTCATCATCACCTCTTTTGTCATCATAGGGTGTATATAGACCTTGTTTTCTATCATAATGAACTTCAAAGTCATCATTATCTGCTCCCAACATATTAATGTCATCATCCTCTATTTGTTCTATTGTATCTTCAACCTCACTTACATAGTTTTGATGAAAGGGAGGAGTGATCTGTTGATCATCTTCCCTTGGTTTATTTTGAGGCTGTTTCCTCCTAAAATTTTGATTTTGGTTTTGGTTTCTGTTTTGAGGAGAAGTTTGATTTTGACTAGCTTGTCCTCTCTCAAGTATGCTCATCCTTTTTATCATCTCCTCCATCATTCTTTCCATCTTCGAGCTGGACGTGGAAGGTGTAGATTCCTCTATAAAGGACACTCTCTTCTCATTTTTCATTCTTGTTCTTTTCTCCATTAAGTTAACTTCCACAGCAAGAGCCCCTTTTTGCATATCTTCAAGAGTTAAAGAGACTCTTTCTCTCAGCTGATAGGCCATTTCAGGGTCAAACCCTTCAGGAAACTTGTTTAAAGTTGAGCCTTATGGAGGTTTTAAATCTGGGGGAAGGGCATTATACACACTATTAAATATAGTGCAGTAAGCTTGTACACTTTCCCCAGTGTTTATGTGGAAATTTTTGTAATCAGAAAGTATTTGAAGATTGTTTTTTCTCACTTCCCATTTGTTTAGGAATGTCTGATGGAAGGCTTGGAGATCATTTATACTATGGGGGGTTAAGCCTTTAAACCATTTTCTTACTTCTCCCCCCAAACTCTGAGCAAATAGTCTAAGTTTGACAGAATCATCATCAATTTCATTTCTGTCAAAGTAGTCATTCATTTTATCCACATGTTGTGATGCAGTTGTAGCATTACTGACATCATACAATGGTATTTTGGACTGAAAGTCTTGTGGAAGATTGACCGAGGGTACAGGAAGGACTAAGGGAGCATACCATGCTGCCATGATATGTGGTGGAGGTGGATTCACAAGAAGTGGATTAACAAGAAGAAAAGTGGACTGAAGTGGAGTGGTTTGGACAGTGGATGTAGGATGAGCAGAAGTGGATGGTACAACAGTAGATTACTGAGCTGATCTTGGATGAGAGACACCTAAATTTTAAAGGAAATGTAGATCAGGTGGTGTTGTTTCTCTACTACCAGGATGTTCACTTGTTTCTGGTGATGAAAGTGAAGACTCAAAGTCTATCTGAATTATATCATCAAGTGACTGAGTTCTAAATGGATTTATTAAGTCAACTTGTGATTGTTGTAGAGGTGCAAGATTTTTAGGAACTGAATTAGCTCTCAAGGGTGATCTGAAAACAATTGAAAATTTTATCTTAGGAGACTTCCTAAGGATACTTTCTGGGTTATCAACTATCTCAGGAGGTTTTGGGTCAAGATAGGCTCTAGTATGAATCTTTATAGGAGCCACTATGATGTGTTTTTCGGACCTAACTAAACAAGAACAGTTCAACCAGATATGACAATCTTTAAGGGGTTAACTGATCTGTTTTAAACAAGAAACTTTAATCCTAAAAATCTTCTTACTGAGTTTAAATGATGATATGATGATAATGGTTCTTCCCAGTGGAGTCTTAAGGTCTGTTTAGGATTGTGTAGTCACCAAGTGGAAGTTTTTAGCTCTTTTTAGAGGTAAAAGGCTTTATGGTCCACCACCATGTTTATTCAATACCAATCTAAAATATTTCTGGGTTTTTTTGAGTTATTTTTCAGTCCTATGGTTCTTACGAGTTTCCTACATCTATTTCAAAACTTAGCTACGGTTATGAGACAAAAACAGTCTACTCTTATGGCTAAGCTAGCTGATCTTTCAAGTTTTGACAAGGTCTTATGAGAATCCTAGGGTTTTCCTAGTTTGTCACTGATTCAAACAAGTTTTATCATAATTACCGTTTGCTTGGTAGTGCCTGAAAAGGCTGCTTTTACTCACTGCACAATGTTCTTGAATCAAGGGTTTCCTGAGGTTTTTAAAGGTACCTAGGCTAAAAAACACTCAAAATCCCCAGTGGAGTCGCCAGAAATGTTAGCTCCCTATAATTTGCAAGATTGGCAAAGTCAAACTGCAGAGAGAACACTATTTCAACCACTTTGGGATTCTAGGATCTAGCCCTCTTGAATCCGGAGAGGGATCTCTCTAATAAAGTGCAAAGATGGATTTATCTTTAAGGCTTTTGGGTGATGATATTAGGCTAGTTATGAAGGCTAAGGGTTTTTGTTTGTTTTTGGATGGTTGAGCATGATTATTAGTTGAGTGGAAAGTCCTAAATGCAAAGAGTTTCAAAGGTATGAAGTTGCAAGCAATCAGAACAAGCTTTGGCTAAGAAGATAGATATAACGTTGGTTTTAGTCCATTGGGCTATGGAGTCATAATAGGGTTTAATTGAAACAATAAGGTCTAAGAGTAGTCCATGGGGCAAGTCATCTATGTCTAAGGATCTCTTTAAATTTGATTTTATGGGATGAAATGATACAACAAGAAAGGGGAACTAAACAGATGAAGAACAAAGAGTAGCCTAAGATCAGGTAAGTACTTTGAAACTATCC
The DNA here is from genome assembly GCA_034641835.2 of Pinus albicaulis. Lineage (NCBI taxonomy): Eukaryota > Viridiplantae > Streptophyta > Pinopsida > Pinales > Pinaceae > Pinus > Pinus albicaulis. Next base: position 342,710,729 of record CM076573.1, on the reverse strand, counting down.
TGCTTTCAGCATACACTAAAAAAAGACATAAAAGTAATCTAAGGTCTGGTAAGTACTTCGAAACTAGCCAGATTTTGATGCACTTTCAATAGAAAAACATTTTAAACACAAAGGGAAACTTTAAAAGCAACTGTTGGAGAAGAAACTAGAGGACATGGCTCACCATAGACTTCCCTAGTTCTGCTTTACTTAGTAAAATTTCAAGACAAACACATGAGATAACAAGGAATAGTCTAAGATCAGGTAGGGACTTTGAACCTAGCCTGCTTTCAACACATTCTTAGGGAAACTTTTAGATAGTTTTTAGGGATAAAACTAAAGGACAGGGCTCACCATCACCTCCTTAGTTCATCTCTACTTAACATAAACTGAAAATAACATTCAAGAACAACATTCATCTTAGACAATAGGACGAGGGAACGCCAGCATTCCTAACTGCTTAAATTGAATTAAATCATTCCTAAACAACACAATTTGGAAGAAAACATGCAGATAAAGATTATCAGTCAGAGAAGGGTACTGATATATAGTAAATCCTAACTCTATGCTTGTTGTTCTTTATTAGAGAAGGTGGAAAAAGCGAAAACAGAAATAAAATAACAATTTACAATAAGAAATAACATCGTCGTTGACATAGACCAGGATCCCATAAATCAGCTTGTATTGATGCTTCAAACCAGTTACAGCTTTAAGTCCAATGTTTTAGTTCAGCAATCATCTTCACTTCTCAGCCTAACTTATTTAATCACAAGCAGAGCTTCAAGAGCCCATGAACACTATTTACAAGTAGAAGCTTCGAGCAAAAGTATATTTCAAAGTTCTGCAACCAACGTTTACAATGAACTCCTCAATAAGATTTTATAGAAGGATGAGGAGGTCGAAAGAGAAAAGATCCAAGGGTTCAATCAATACAGATTTAGTACTTCTCGGCCTTTGAGGGGCTCAATGGAGAATTTTACAGATATTTTTTCTATATTAATTGTTTTACATTTAAGAAGTAAGCTCGGTGGGAGCTTTTGTTGACTTTAAGGCTCTGTGTCATCTCCGTAATAACTCTGCTAACAATTTATATTAGCTTCTTTGATTTGAAATAACTATTCAGCTGTATTGGGGCAGATATGCTTTGTTTCTAGTCATTACTCGACCCTCTGTTGAATGCTTTGACGCTACAGGTGGCAATCTGGTAGCTGAGAGGAATCAATTGGCCTCTGATGTGGCGGTGGAGGCATACTCTGTCTAACAAATATTTTTATTTTTCCTTAAACACTGTTAAATTGTTTTGATTCTATGTATTAGGCTTAATGAAGCTTAAACTCTGTCCTTTTCTCTTTATCTGTGTTTAATTTTAGTGTATTAGGCTTTCTATTTTCGATCTTAGACGTAATCCACCCAAACTATGTAATTAATCTTCAATTATTCATCTCTAGTTCGTTTGGGTCTTCAATCACTGATATTCTCTGTTTTCTTCATGTTTCACTATGTCTTGTTGATGTGCAGGTAATACGGGGTTCATATGGCATCAATGCCCATGAAGCATCGACAAAACGTGAAGTTGAACCCTGTGGAATGATCTTTCTGTATGCACAAAGGCGTGGGGGATCGTCATCCCTCGCCTTTGGTTTTCCTTTGATATAATGGAAAAACTATTCAACACCTGCAAAATAAAAAACAATTATGAAATCCTGCATTTATTGGGTAAAAAACTGCTTTGGAGGTCATGGTTAGGAGCATGGCCGTTGGATGGCAGCATCCAACGGTGGAGATTGCATGCAAAGATCAAAAAGGGAAGCGGTTGATGAACAAGCGGTGGAGTTTTAAGTCAAAGCCATTGATCCATGTCGAATCAACGGTCGGGATTGGTTGTGGTAATACAAAGCGAATGAGTCGCTTTATAACAAAAAGGCAGAAAAAGTGAAGAAATACGAAGAAAATAGGTTAAAATACCCTTTGGCGGAGGAAAAGCTTTAAAATGAAATTTGGGGTTTCCAAACAATCCTAGGCCATCGGATGAAAAAAGGCCTTAGAGATCAATGGTTGTGGTTGATCTGTAAAAACCTTTGGTAGAAGGCGAAGGGTTATGTGTAATAGGGGATTAGATCCAAGCCGTTGATCTGTAGAGATCAACGGTGGGGAGCGCACGTGATAACACACAATGTAAATGGGAAAAGTGGTTTCAGAGGAGAAAACCACGAGTTTCGCGTGGTGAAAGGGCAGGGAGGCGGTTTTGCCTTTTTGAATGCGATATGCATTCCCGCCCGACACGTGGCATTTGAATACCACCCATTTCGTGCAGTCCTCAGAAAATTAACCTTCGCGCTTAAAGTTACGCAAAAACATGCACTGGCCGTTAGATCTGGGGTCTCAGATCTGACGATGGAGAACGAGCGCGATATAGGATAGATGCGCAGGTGGAAAGAGGTGGGCCAGTTTTATTATGGACCGTCCAATCAAGAGATCGACGGTGAAGATCAGATCTGGAGGGAGGCAGGACCCACAGGGGTTGGGCTCGCCAGGGTTAATATGAGTCGTTGGATATATAGGATCAACGACCAGGATTAAAACTGGGGTTAAAGCGAAATAATATACAGGCGGAGAAAGGGTGAAGAAGGACCATTGATCTACAGAGATCAACGGTTGGGATAGGCCGAAAAACATTATACGAGGGGTATATGATTTTTAAACCAAAGTCGGGAGATGCAATCTGGACCGTCCGATCTGGACACGTGGACGGTCCAGATGCAATCGGAGGCATGCGATCGGTGAGGAAAGAACTTTGAATGGTGCTGATACGATTGGTTGTGGGTTGTCGATCTGCAGATCAGATCGACGGTGGTGGATGGATCGGGAAATGACCAATTGGGGGTGGCATGAAATATTAATGTGCCCAATGAGTTTTGCCAATGCGAGATGGCGCAAACCATTTGATCGTTTTAGATCAACGGTGGAAATTGTTTTAAATAATGAACCAGCAAAAACCCTTTATAAGATATAAAACCAAATTTTTTTAATGAAAAACAAAGGTTTTGGCTGTCGGGCGAAATGGCGCTTGGTTGCGGGGCCTGTGGTTTATATGGAAAACAAAAGGCCCGAGGCTTATACATAGAAGGGGCCAATCGCATCGGAAGGAAAGGTCGGGGTTTTCAATCTACCCATTTGAATTTCTCCAATGCGATTAGCGCTTCGGGACTTTAAATCTTGCTCCCAGACGTAGGTTTATATGGAGAGAAGAGGAAGGCGGGGGTTTATACAATGCAGGTCAATCGCATCGGAACAATGATGTGGGACTTTTCAATCTACCCATTTTCTTAAAAAAACATTGTTCTGGCGGGTTTAGACCAAAACTTACGAAAAGTGGGTTTATGAATTTACAAAGGGAAATATGCATCGGAGATGGGTTTATATAATGTTTAGTGCCCGATTGCAGGCCCAGGGTTCAACGAATGAGACAAGGGGATCAAGAGCTTACAACCAGAGGCTAATCGCATCGGAAGTCTTATAAAGGCCAAAAGACTTGCGTTCATCATTTGTTGCCAATGCGATAAGTGTAGAAAGAGTTTAGCACTTTGTTTTAGTGCCAGGGCACATGTGGGGAAATGGTTTAGGCTGAGCCCAAAGGGGCTTAAGCACACAGTCAAAAAACTTTATTTTTTATGAAAATTTTCACAGTTTTTGATGGATTTGGGGGTTTCGGCTAAGTTTAAAAATGAGTTTTAAACCTTGTGAAGAGGATCTTATGAAGGGAAAATGGAGAAAAATGGAAAATAGAGGAATTCCATGGGGAGTAAAAGGGGTAAAAATGAAGGTTAGTTTTGAAGTGAAAGGAAGGAAGAAATGGTGTTTTGCAGCAGTCTTTTCTCTGTGAAATCAACAGAATTTCAGAGTTTTGAAATGGAAACAGCAGTGAAGGTTTAAACAAAGGGCATGATGCCTTCATGAGTCTTCAAGAGATAACAATTTTAGCAATAAATTTTTTTCTTGAAGGCTCCAAAAAATGATTTAGCCACCTTTTGATATAGAAAATTTTATAGGTGGCTAACAGAATCGTCTGAATGGCTTCCACCCGTGTTGGGTCAATCTTTACTCCTTGTTTAGAAACTATGCGACCCAATAATTTACCTTGTTTTAAGGAAAATAAATATTTCTTGGGATTTAATGACATACCAAAATTTATGCACTTTATAATTTTCTTTTGCAAATGCTCCAAGTGTTCATCATCTGACCCTCAGAAAACAGTTACATCATCAAGATTAATAACTACAAACATGTCGCCAACGAAAGCTATGTCCATGGCCCTCTGAAATGTTGCACCTGAGTTCATCAGGCCAAATGGCATCCTTGCATACATGAAGGTGCCCTAGGGCATCGTGAAAGCAGTCTTATTCTGATCTTCCTTTTCTACTGCTACTTGATTATACCCAGAAAATCCATCAACCATAGAGAACTTGTGAGCTCCTGTCACCTTATGTAAGATATAATCCATTTTCGACAAAGAATAATTATATTTTAGATATTTTCGGTTCAAATTCCTGAAGTCTACACACAATCTTATCTCTCCATTCTTCTTTCTTATAGGGACCAGATTAGAAACCCAGTCTGGATATCTGAGAGGGACTATAATTTTTTCCTACAACAATTTCTTCACTTCTTTTTCGATTGGAGCTAGAAACAATGGATCGATCTGTCTGAGTTTCTGTCTGTGTGGTTTAAGTCCTTCTTTCAATGGAATATTATGCTGAATTATGCTTTTTCCATATGTTTTTAGGTCTTCATATGACTAGGAAAAAACATCCATATATTTATTAAAAATATCAATGTATCTTTCTTTGTAGTTTTTGGGAACACCTTTCAACAATTTCACTATTTTGGGTTCCTACTGAGTTCCCAAATTACAATCTTCGATCTCTTCTTCTTGATGTGTTTTCTTTGAATCAACAACAGCATCATTAGCATCGAATAATATTTCAAGGGAAACCAACCCTTTAGGGAGAACATTATCTTTCAATTGGGTAATCTTATGTTCACCTATTGACTGCTTAAGGTTTCTTATTTTTTCTTTTTGCTCTGTTTTTTCTTCCTCTTGGTCTATCTCGGCATCTTCAAAGTTTCGAATCATTTTCAGGAACTGATTTATCTGAAGGTCTATGTATAATTTCAATTTCATATATTAGCCTTGGATTTATTGGAGGTTTGAAGGTGCTGACTACAATTGCTAAATAATATGCAAATCTATTCTCCTCCCACAAAATAAACTGAAGATTGAATGCTTCAAAATAGTTTTCTATCATATCCCAAACCTCATTCCTATATGATATTAACTTCGGATGCTTGGTTTGATATTGATTTTTAATCCTCCTTATTATCAATTCAGAGTCACCAAAAATTGAAACACATTGAACTCCCATCTGTTTAGCAACTTGAATGCTTGAGATTAAGGCCTCATATTTAGCCACATTGTTTGTTGAATCAAATTCTATTTTAAAAGAGAAATGCATGAGGCTACCTTCTGGTGATATCAACAAGAATCCAACACCCATGCCTTCCTTGGAGTAGGCACCATCAAAGTAGCACTTCCAAATCTTCCTTTGGTGCATCTCATTATTTACAACTGCTGAAGAGAGCTACTTCCCTATGTCTTCAGCAAATTCTACATCTTCATGTAGCATGAAACAAGAAAGGTCTTATGTTTCTTGACTATAAACGGGGGAATTTCATGCATCTTTCTTGGAGGTGGTCTTCCCAAACCTTGTTTCCCTGAACAATCTCCTTTATTCCCCATTAAAAATTGGAATGATAGAGTAAGTGAAATACAATTTTAGAACACCTCCCAAATTTTCTCCCCAAGATCTTGATAGGAGCATTCCAAACCTGGCTGGGATGTCAGAAACTACTACATCCATGACTATACTCTTTGCTGGTATTTGTGCCAACAAAACTACCACATATTTAATTAACCCAACAAATTTCACCCTTTTGGAATCAAATGAATACAGATCCCTATAAGGTTTGGTAATCTGCAAGTTTAGTTCCTTCATAACAGACAATGGCATGAGGTTATGGGATGCTCCTGAGTCCAGCATGCAGTTATGTAGAGTAAAATCATGAAGTTTTTGGGGTCATGTGATTTGGCTAATTGGAAAACCAAATGACAAGGCAACATATAAACCAATATTTAGAGTTCTATGACCTATCCTTCCTAGTCTCAGAGAGGGATCCCTCAATTATTTGCAAAGATATGTCTTGTTTGCTTTTAAGGATTGATTTTAGGCTAATTATTAAGTGCAAGTTTGTTTTTTTGGGTTTGGTTGGTTGGACATGAATGATCTAGGAAGCATATATAGAAAGGGGAAATATCAGAGCCATTGGGCAATGGAGTCAAGAAGAAGTTATAACAAGCTCAATCAAAAGGGAAAATCTAACTTGGCCAGTGGATCTTGGGTTTGGTGGATGAAATGAAATGGACATTAAGGATTTAGAAGGAGAAGTAGAACTAAAGGCAATTAAGAATCCTTAATGATATGTACTTATGAGCAAAGGGACTTAAAACATTATCTGAACATGAAGAGGCATTCCATAGACAGGGCTAACCACAAATTCTAGAAACCACACTTTCAGCAAATAACAATTTCAAGACAAACTTTTAAAATGAAATCTAGGAGTCGAGGAACGCTCTATTTCATCCAAATATTTCACCTTGAAGGAATTTAGAAAACACATAAGATTCACAAATAACTGCATTCATAGAAGAGGGAACACCTAAACATCTAAGACTGCAATTATAAAGACCTTCAAAACAATTATCTCAGCAAGAACAAAGGGTATGATCAAAACAAACCTCTCTGGCAAACTATAAAAAATGGTACTTTTTAGGGAGACTTCAGAAACAGTTTTCAAGTGGCAGCAAGTAAGCAGGGAAAACCATAAATCATTCTTGAGACCAACTGTTTGAACTATTTTTGAAATAAACAAGCTTAAGGGTTGAAAGGCATTCAAACTACTCAATGAAACCTTCAGCGAATGAAAACATAAAGGCAGTGAAGAGTAAATAGGCCTAAGGTGCTTCTAGGAGACATTTCTTAGCCTAAGCGTTTTACTCTACTGCAAGCAAGAAATGATGAAACGAAATGGAAAACAGGAAATAACAATTAATAGATTAGAATACATCACCAACAGCCATGCTCGGGGATCCAATGATAGAGCCTTCTCATTAATAAAACATGTCAAAACATCATCAATCTTCCAATACTTCAATTTCTTCTTTAATCTTCAGCCAGACTATGTACAACTTCAAAGAGTTCTAATGCTAGCAACCAACCCCTAACAAAGAGCTCCTCATAGAGTATTTATAGAAGAATGAGGAGGTGGAAATTTTTTTAGGGTTCAAAATGTTATTAATTACAGAGTAAATGCATTCCTAGCCTTGAAAACCACGCAGGGCAAAAGGTAGGAATGAGTTGCACTACTTCTCTGTTTTAATAACTCTGTCTTTCCTTCCTGCGGATAAAGTAGGTGAAAAGAGTGGTTTTTAAGGCTTTCCCATGTCTTAAAATAATTGTTCTGACAGTCAAAATATGTTCTGTCAGTGTGATAACTATCAAAGTGTCTTTGTAGGTGAAAAGCAGGCTACAGGTGGCTTCAGATATTTTGATGAATTAACTGCTCTGTCCTGATGTATTCGAGGCTGCTTTTAGCCTAATATTTCTTTAATCTCATCAATAAACTGTGTTAAGGCCTGATATTTCTTTTTGCCTTCATAATTCATTATGCTGCCTTTATCACTTTTCAGATTTCTTTGAACCTTTGTTCATATGTCTTTGACTGTATTTTATCCTTTAATTTTTGTTTAAGCTTTAATCTCCTGTTCTTCAGTCTTCATTGTTTTCTTTCGTTTTGCTAGTGTATAAGTGGCTTTCTGCACTAGAGGTTTTGTTTATTCTGCCGATATCGTGATTTATCGACTGAAACATGGAATTTAACCCCTGAATGTCTCTTTTCTTCATTATTTGGGCCTCAGACGGTCGTCACCTTCGGCCCTATTTCTTTATGGACTGTGGGAAGGCTTTTCGGCCTTAGAACTGCCATTGAACCTGCACAGTCAACAACAATTAAATAAAACCTGCAACTTAGGATAAAACTACTTTCAAAGGGTTTTGGCGAGGGAGGAGAGTAGTGAGGAGGAGGGAAAATGCATGGAGGGAGGGGTTCCATAAGCGGAGCAGGCAGAACAAGGTTTGAATTTGAATCAGGCGCGAAAAAAGGAAAAGGCGGTTTTGCGAAACCAAAAGTGGTTTTCGCGCGGGGGTCAAGTGGTTTGTGGTTTTGTGCAAATCGAATGCAATTCCATACAGGTGATGACACCTGTCCCCTGGAAAACTGCTTTTTTCACATTAAAAATGGTTGTTAAACCTTGGGAGCAAATCACACATGAAATCGTTTTGGGACCGTCGGATCTGAGAGAGCCAGATCGACGATGGAGGACAAGCGTGATGGGAGGAGTATGTTGTGGCGGGGGATAGTGGAGGATAGGTGGCGGGTGGAGAAAGGGCCGGTGAATGATTAGTGGAAGGTGGGCCAGCGGGTGACGTGGGCTCTTTTTTTGGGTAGCGGGATGTTTATCGGCGGGATGGAAAGGTGGGAGATGTAGCAATAGCCATCGGATCATGAATATCCACAGTGGAGATCTGCTCATGGGGGTGAAGGGATAAGAGATTGTTGGGGAAATGGAGGAGAATCGATGGTCGTCGGATCTGGAGAAGATCAACTGCGGGGGGACTGGGGGGTACGGAGGGATTTCGCAGCCTGTGCCTTCGCAGTAAATCTCAGCCATAGATCTGAGATCTCCCGTAGTCAAGCTGGTCAACTGCAGGACCACCAAAGGTTTGACCTGCAGACAGAGAAGTGCCCACGGGTGGAGTGGAGGAATGGTGACAACCATTGGTTCGAATCGAGGGACGGTGTGGATTACTCCGATGAACCGTGAGGGTGTGAGGTAAATGGTGAGGGAAGGGGAGCTAAGGATAAGGCGTGACGATGGTCCTGTGGGGAAAAGGTGGACTGGTGTTTTAAAATGGAAAGAGCTAAGGACTTAACTCATGGTCACGACGCCTAGTTATATGGGATAAACAGGGCTGGGTTTTTAAGGCCAAACACGCTTAAGGCCTCATGTTTTAAATAGGCGGATATAAGGCTAAAAAAGGGTTTTTAGGCTTTTTAGAGGCTTCCGATAGGTTACAAAAGGTATTTTTAAACCAAATAAGGGTGTTTATAATGGTTTAAGGGGGTTTTTCAAAGGAAATGGAGAGTTGAAAAAGGGAAAATGGGCTATTTTCAGAGGGAAATGAACTGATAAAAACAAGGATAAGAATGGTAAAATGGGGGAATGAAATGGAGGTGAAAATGGTGGAAATTATGGCTTTGAAGGCAGTTTTCTTTTTGAATCAGCAGGGCTTCTTTGAAGGATTTCTTGTGGAAACAGTAGTGAAGATGATTTGTAAGATAAAAGACACCAAGAAGGCTTCAAGAACTAGTAGTTTTCCATGAAGATTGCTTCTTGAAGGCTTAAGAACATATTTAGCTATCATTTGGTATAACATAAATTATAGATGGCTAACAGTGACTCCACTTGGGGAGGACAGCTTGCTTTTTAGGTGTCCAGAACCTCAGTTTATCAATCTCTGGCTTTTAGCAGACCAGTGCCTCATCCATTGGGTAGAATTTCTTTCCTTTCTTTTGTTGGCTATCTTTGGATTTGAGAACATTTAAGCAATATGCAACATATGAAATTCTTCAAAGAAGCATCACTACCTACCCAATCCTACTTTTCCTAGCATTTTTTCTTCTCTTGAGTGCACTTGGACTAGTATCTCTTTTACATATTATTTTTGAAAACAGAAAGATAAAACTAACTAATGCTACCCTTATTTCTTCAAGGAGTCCAGATTAAACAGTTGGACTCTTAATTCTCTACCTAATCTACTATCTGTCAAGATTAATATGTTTTACAGATCTGCATTCTCTACATTCTAAAACAGAAATTTAAACACAGACAAACCAGGATTAAATAGTCTGATTTGTTGTAGTGTCTATGGCATAAGAAACTAGCTGCACATAGACTTTTATTTGCAGAAAATTAAAACAAAACTGAGAAGGCTTAAGATCTGAAAATAAAAAGCATCATTCCCTTCTTTTTCAGCTCTTATTTTGATCCTTTTGAGTTGTCCTCTTCATCTTTTCCTAGTTCAAGTTTTTAGCATTTAAGAACCAGCCTTTCTTTCTTTCTTTGGCTCAAGTTTTATCATGTTAGAGCCATATTTTCTTTCTTTTGATTCTTTGGTTCAGATTTTGAGCATGTTTGAATCATTTTTTCTTCTATCCTAATCTATTCTCCTGATAAGCCAAGATTAAACAGTTTGGAAAATATCCTTCACTAACCTATCAGCAGTAAATTGAAATTTATCTGGTCATGATTAGGCTGTATGACCAAATAGCAGTGTTCCTTTAAAGTAGTGGCATTTAAGCTTTCACACTTTCATATTTTCTTTTCTTTTTTTGGTATGGAGTTGTACCTTTATTCTTTTATATCTGCCCTCTTTTCTCTTTTTCTATTTTTTTTGCATTTTTTTCTTTTTTCTTTCAAAGCAAAAAACAAAAAACTATCTAAATGCTCACAGGCTGAGCTTTGTTGACATTCCTACCTAACCTAATATAACCTGGAAAATTTACATATTTAGCTGATGAACTCCCTTTTCCAATATAGCCAATCAAGTAAATGGTTCCATGATTGGTCTTTGCTCATCTCCTTGAGCATGCTGGACAAATAGGGCCACTCCCATTTCCCTTGTCCTTTAGCAACAGTGCTGAAAAATCTTCTTGCTTTTGGTAATACACTGCTTCTAGCAACCTTTATCCCTTCTTCAAATATCTTCAAGAAATGAGCATAGGGATCTTGAAATAATGCCTAGTTATGAATATTTAGAAGATAGGTTTCGACCAGGCTTACTTTTTTCTCCACTGGATCAAGCTTAAGATTCTTTTGAGAAAGAAATTCTTCCTCATCTTCATTATCATCTAAACTGGAGGACTCATCATATATTGTAGTGTTGTCCTCTTGTAGTCTTGGTATGCTCTGATTCAGTGGACTATACTCTGTGAAGAGGTCATCATATTCTTGAGCAGGGGTATCTTTCATTACCTCAACCCTCTCAGGAGAAGGTTCCTTATATTCATCCTGCTCAAGAAACTCCTCTTTCTTCTCAACCTGATCATCACAACTGATAGATTGCTGACTCCCAATTATGTGAAAGAAATTTCTCATGAAGTGAATTGGTTGATTGTTGCTTTCAAGCTGATGATAGTGAATTTCATGATACCAATCGCCTGCTAGTTTTCCTGCATGATTATTTTCTGCTTGTAGCTCATCATCATCATCAGAATGATCAAAAATTGGAAAATCATTAGTATAAACAATCTCACCAATCAAACATATTGGGTTATCAGTTTGTTTTTCTTTAGGCTGATCTACAAGTTTATTTTCTGGTTCATGACAACAAGTTCTAATGGGTAGATGAGCAGAAGTGTTTTGTTAAAATGAATTTTTGAGGGGTGGATGCTTATTTAATATTTGATCAATTTCTTCTTCTGTCAAAAGAGGAGGAATTTTTATTTGGCTTTGGGCAGAAGTACAATAGTCCTCTTTCTCTTGTGTTGACTGATTTTAAGGCTGGATATCTTCTTGAGCCTCTCCTATGGGATCTTTACTTGTGCTTGTAGGAAAAATTTGAGGATTCTCTTATATTTCCTGATCTTTTCCACTCTCAAACAACTCTTCTTGATCTTTGTGATGGTCAGTTTGAGGTTCATGAATTTTTTCTGTTATATTGTCAGGATGCCACTCTCCTTTTAAAATCTGAAATGAGTTATAACATAGAGGGGGGGGGCCTATATGTGTTGATTTTTCTTTTATTTCAGGTTCTGTGTTTCCTAGGAGTCTTATTGTTTCCTCAAAGCACTGCTCACTTTTTGCATTTGCATTTTGGTCGTAAATTTCTTTTAACAGCACAATACAAGATAAAGGTATGCTATCAGGACTTTCTTAACAACCTTCTTCATTGCTTTCTCTGTAATCTTGCTCATCATACATATTTAGATTGTTGTATATGTCTTGCAGTGTTTGAGTTTGTGTTTGATTAGGGAAAGGCATAGGTTTCTCTGGATAATCAACATCTGTATCAACCTCATGCCTTTCCAGTTTCTTATCAAGTATGTACACTATTTTTCCAAATAGGTTCAATAATGTGTTTATTTTAGCTTCTCTGTCTATACATGATTCCATGTTTGTAAAAAGAGGTCACTGTATCTTTTCAACCAGTCCAGAGTCTTCTTCCAGTGGAGTCATTAGGTATTTTGGAGGTTGTGGAGTCGCCAGGTGGAAGATTTGAACTTTTTTGTCCACCAACAACATGATTGGGTTTGCTCAATGCATTCCCAAGGGAGTTTACAAGGACTAGTGAAGTAATAGGCCTACTGGAGGCCAGTGGAGTCGCTAGGTGGAAATTTTTAGCTCTTTTGGAGGTAAAATATTCTATGGTACACCACCAATGTTTATTATGAAGGCCAATCTGAAATGTTTTTGTGGTTTTCTAAGTTTTTGTAGTTCTATGGTTGTGAGAGTGTCCTATACCTGATTCAACACTTAGCTAAGGTGGTGAAACAAACAAAGTCTACTCTATGGCTTACCAGCTGATTTCTTCAAGGTTTGATAAGGGTCTCTTAGAATTCTAAGGGTTACTTATATTTTCATTGATTCAGACAGGCCCTATCATGATCACCATTATGTTGGTAGAGTTTGAAGAAAGCAATAGTTCACTTGAATGAATACTGAGTGTCTTTTTTAGTGACTTTTACTCAAACATTTCTCACCATGATCACCAAAATGTTGGGGTCCTGTGATTTGGCTGATTGGAAAACCAAATGACAAGGCAACATATAAACCAAGTTTTAGAGTTCTAGGACCTAGCCTTCCTAGTCTCAGAGAGGGATCTCTCAATTATTTGCAAAGATATGTCTTGTTTGCTTTTAATGATTGATTTTAGGTTAGTTATTAACTGCAAGTTTGTTTGTTTGGGTTTGGTTGGTTAGACATGAATGATCTAGGAAGCATAGATAGAAAGGGGAAATATCAGAGCCATTGGGCAATGGAGTCAAGAAGAAGTTATAAGAAGCTCAATCAATATTGGATATGGGATATCAAAGGGAAAATCTAACTTGGCCAGTGGATCTTGGGTTTGGTGGATGAAATGAAATGGAAATTAAGGATTTAGAAGGAGAAGTAGAACTAAGGGCAATTAAGAATCCTTAGTTATATGTACTTCTGAACAAAGGGACTTCAAACATTATCTGAACATGAAGAGGCATTCCATAGACAGGGCTAACCACAAATTCTAGAAACCACACTACAACAAATAACAATTTCAAGAAAAACTTTTCAAATGAAATCTAGGAGTCAAGCAACGCTCTATTTCATCCAAATATTTCACCTTGAAGGAATTTAGAAAACACATAAGATTCACAAATAACTACATTCATAGAAGAGGGAACGCCTAAACATCTAAGACTGCAATTATAAAGACCTTCAAAACAATTATCTCAGCAAGAACAGAGGGTATGATCAAAACAAACCTCTCTGGAAAACTGTAAACAATGGTACTTTAAAGGGAGACTTCAGAAACAGTTTTCAAGTGGCAGCAAGTAAGCAAGGAAAGCCATAAATCATTCTTGAGACCAACTAACTATTTCTGAAATAAACAAGCTTAAGGGTTGAAAAGAAGTCAAACTACTCAATAAAACCTTCAGCAAATGAAAGCATAAAGGCAGTGAAGAGTAAACAGGCCTAAGGTGCTTCTAGGAGACATTTCTTAGCCTAAGCTTTTTACTCTACAGGAAATAACAATTAACAGATTAGAATACATCACCAAATAGCCATGCTCAGGGATCCAATGATAGAGCCTTCTCATTAACAAAACATGTCAAAACATCAGCAATCTTCCAATACCTCAATTTCTTCTTTAATCTTCATTCAGACTATGTACAACTTCAAAGAGTTCGAATGCGAGCAACCAACCCCTAATAAAGAGCTCCTAATAGAGTATTTATAGAAGAATGAGGAGGTGGAACTCTTTTTAGGGTTCAAAATGTTATTAATTACATAGTAAATGCATCCCTAGCCTTGAAAACCACGCAAGGCATAAGGTAGGAATGAGTTGCACTACTTCTTTGTTTTAATAACTCTGTCTTTACTTCCTGAGGATAAAGTATGTGAAAAGAGTGGGTTTTAAGGCTTTCCTATGTCTTAAAATCACTGTTCTGATAGTCAAAAGATGTTCTGTCAGTGTGATAACTGTCAAAGTGTCTTTGTAGGTGAAAAGCAGGCTACAGGTGGCTTCAGATATTTTGATGAATTAATTGCTCTGTCCTGATGTATTTGAGGCTGCTTTTAGCCTAATCTTTCTTTAATCTCATCAATAAAATGTGTTAAGGCCTGACATTTCTTTTTTCCTTCATAATTCATTATGCTGCCTTTATCACTTTTCGGATTTCTTTGAACCTTTGTTCATCTATCTTTGACTGTATTTTATCCTTTAATCTTTGTTTGAGCTTTAATCTCCTGTTCTTTAGTCTTCATTGTTTTCTTTCGTTTTGCTGGTGTACAGGTGGCTTTATGCACTAGAGGATTTTTTTATTTGGCCGATATCGTGATTTATCGACTGAAACCTGGAATTTAACCCCTGAATGTCTCTTTTCTTCGTTATTTGGGCCTCAGAAGGTCGTCACCTTCGGCCCTATTTCTTTATGGACTGTGGGAAGGATTTTCGGCCTTAGAACTGCCATTGAACCTGCATAGTCAACAACTATTAAATAAAACCCGTAACTTAGGATAAAACTTCTTTCAAAAGGTTTTGGCGGGGGTGGAGGAGCAGTGAGGAGGAGGGAGAATGCATGAATGGAGGGGTTCCATAAGAAGAGCAGGCAGAAAAGGGTTTGAATTTGAATCGGGCACGAAAATGTTGAAGATTGCAACAAGAAATAGTGAAGGAGGCATCCTGAAACATCATTCCTGATCCTAGTTTGAAAGTGATCACCTAAACTAGGTGGGGGCCACACAGGTGATTTTTGTTGCAAAGTCTATTTTTAGACTATGTCTATTTTTAGACATATGGATCATGTTCTATAAGTTGCGGGATGCTATTTATGGATGGTTGGTCAAGTTGGAAAAATATATGGACTTCTATTTTTAGACATATTGGGTGGAATCTATTTTTAGATTGCCAGTCTAAAAATAGATATGTCGAATATTATTAGCTCTTAATAATATTTGGACTATAAACATTATCTTATTTTCTTGGAGCACTTCAGTTAAGTGCACAGATGTGGCACGGGAGCTGACAGAAGGAATTACGCTATTCCTGAGGGTTATGTGGAGCTATTGCATGGATACTTTAGTTAGAACTCATGTGACAGAGTTTGGTGGAGTAGATTGAGGGAGTAAATGGAGTTGTGTTCAGTTTAACTAATCTAAACATAGTTGAGCTATTTGTATCTAGTTTAACTGATTGATACAATTAGTGAGAGTGGTGTGAATTAATTATTAATTAATTCACTAATTATAAACTCATAAATCAACTAAAGAATGCATCAGTTAACTACAGTGCATGGACAGTTTCAGTGGAGACCAGTGCAAAGATAGGTGAAAGGGCAAGTGTGACTATCAGTTGTGACTATAAGATCCATGGTTTGCATCCAACACTTAGTAGAGATGCCTATAAAGACTACGTGAGCAAGGTTGGGGTAATTAATTCTCATCAAGAGGCATTCTTCAGCAAGGATTGCGCAGTAGAGGCAGGCGAAGGGTTGGCAAAGATCGGTGAATGGGATTTCCAAGATTGGGCCTGATTAGTGTGTGGAAAGTGGAGATTATACTGAGAGCTTGTGAGGAGCTTTGTATCATGATTGTTACATGATCTCTATGACATATATAATATACATCTAGTTGGGGGTTTTCAGCTTTAAGCTTTCCCATTACATATTGTGTTCATATGTGTGAATTTTTATGGTTTCAATGTGTGCATGCAATTGATTTTATTTCCGCATGTAATGATCAATGGTAGAAGAGATTTTGTGTTGTGCATGAAGCTAAAATAGTGTGTGATCAGGAGAATCTCGGTGAATAATATATCAATTATTCAAATTTCTACAGAAAAAAAGGAAAAGGTGGTTTCGTGAAACCAAAAGTGGTTTTCGCGGAGGGGTCAAGCGGTTTGTGGTTTTGCGCAAATCGAACGCGATTCAATACAGGTGATGACACCTGTCCCCTGGAAAACCACTTTTTTCGCATTAAAAATGGTCGTTAAACCCTGGGAGAAAATCGCACGCGAAATCGTTTTGGGACCGTCGGATCTGGGAAAGGCAAATCGACGATGGAGGACAAGCGCGATGGGAGGAGATACATGGTGGCGAGGGACAGTGGAGGATAGGTGGCGGGCGGAGAAAGGGTTGGCAAATGGTTAGTGGAAGGTGGGCCAATGGGTGACATGGGCTCTTTTGTCAGGTAGCGGGATGTTTATCAACGGGATGGAAAGGTGGGAGATGCAGCAATAGCCATCGGATCATGAAGATCCACGGTGGAGATCTGCTCACGGGGGTGAAGGGATAAGAGATGTTCGGGGAAATGGAGGAGAATCGATGGGGGATTGGGGGGGGTACAGAGGGATTTCATGGCCTGTGCCTCCGTGGTAAATCTCAGTCGTAGATCTGAGATCTCCCGTAGTCAAGCTGGTCAACTGCGGGGGCACCAAAGGGTTGACCTGCGGACCGAGAAGTGCCCGCAGGTGGAATGGAGGAATGGTGACGACCGTTGGATCGAGTCGATGGACGGTGTGGATTACTCCGATGAACAGTGAGGATGTGAGCTAAATGGTAAGGGAAGGGGGCTAAGGATAAGGCATGACGATGGTCCTGTGGGGAATAGGAGGACCGAGTGTTTTAAAATGGAAAGAGCTAAGGGCTTAGCTCATGGTCACAACGCCTAGTTACGTGGGATAAACAGGGCTAGGTTTTTAAGGCCAAAGGCACTTAAGGCCTCATGTTTTAAATAGGCAGATATAAGGCTAAAAGAGGGTTTTTAGGATTTTTGGAGGCTTTCGATAGGTTAGAAAAGGTATTTTTAAACCAAATAAGAATGTTTATAATGGTTTAAGGGGGTTTTTCAGAGGAAATGGAGAGTTGATAAAGGGAAAATGGGCTATTTTCAGAGGGAAATGGACTAATAAAAACAGGGATAAGAATGGTAAAATGGGGGAATGAAATGGAGGTGAAAATGGTGGAAATTATGGCTTTGAAGGCAGTTTTCTTTTTGAATCAGCAAGGCTTCTTTGAAGGATTTCTTGTGGAAATAGCAATGAAGATGATTGTAAGATAAAAGACACTAAGAAGGCTTCAAGAACTAGCAGTTTTCCATGAAGATTGCTTCTTGAAGGCTTAAGAACATATTTAGCCATCATTTGGTATAACATAAATTATAGATGGCTAACAGAAGCAACAGAGAAATATAGAAGGGTGGAACAGAAGGATATACTTCTTCTACATGAGGACCAAAGGTGACCATTAGCTTTTCTTCTTATAAGTTCATTGTGTCACTTATATCTTCCACCTATGTGAGATTAATAAATTCTGAAATTTCTTTCTTGTAAGATGGTATTTTAGCTAATTCTAGAAGAGGTGCCTGAATTTTAGCCTTCTCCAACTCTTTTGCCAAACTGAAAGAATGAGTTTTGCTAACATTCTTTTCAGGTTCTTTTTCACACTTTGTAGAATTTGTCACTTGTTGAGGTACATGAGCAACTCTCTCCAAAATGTTAGTGTCAACTGATTTGTTCTGGGAAGATTCACCTTGATGCACATTTGTTCTATTAAGTGAATTTACAGGTTGTTTCCCATTATTGACCTGTTTCTCAGGGTCCTTTTTTTGTGGAGTCGTCATTGGAGGAGGAATGGAACCTTGTTTTTCACCTTCATTATCCTGCACTCTGGATCTCTTTCTGGACCTCAAATCATACTTTTTATGCAGGTCAGGTTGCATGAAATCTGTGAATTGCCTATAGTATTCATCCATTTCATCTTGATCAAAAGGTACTGCAGCTTCAGCATATTATCCCTCAAAATGTTCCTCTTCATCCTCTTCTATTGTATACATAGCAGATACCTGATCCGCAGCCTCCCTTTGCTCATCTTCTATTGTCTCTGTGGGTGTTGCTTCTATATACAATGGTGCTTCAACCTGGTCTTGATCTCTTCTTTCCCTCTGCAAAATTTGCATGGGATGTCTTCTAAATTAAGGGTTGAACCCCCTCAATTTTTTTGTACTTGTCTTTGGGAGTTTTTATTTTCCAACTCCATATTAGCTAGCTTATGTGTCAAATTTTTCATCACCTTTGTCATATCTTCAATTCTTAGATCTTGTGATGATTCTTCTTTTGCTTTTACCTTCTCTTGGACTGGCTATTTCCCTTTCGCCTTTCCAGTTGCATTCATATTAGCTTAGATCTCTAAAGCATTTGTCTATATATGCTCAAGAGTAGGGGCTCTTCTCTCTCTAAATGTAAAGCTAAAATCAGCTTCGAAAGCCCCAAAAAAAACTACCTTTGCTCCTATTGAGGGGGGGGGGGGGGGGGGGCGCTTCATCTATATAGGTAAACTATTGTACAATTTGTTGAATATTTTTACAAACTCAAAAAAAAATTCATTAGGCCTTCTTTTAATTGCATTAAACTCCATCAATGAGTAGCCATGATCTCTCTTTTCTCCCCATCTCTGAGTTAATTGAGTCTCTAACTCTACCCAGTTATTTATTGAACCATTTCGTAAACATTTGAACCATTTTCTAGCCTCTCCATCTAGGGACTGCAAAAATAGTCTCATCACAACATCAAGATGTTCTACATTTAAATTCTCAGCAAAAGTGCAAAACAAGGGTAAATGTTGTTCTAAAGTTACTTCACCTTCTCCAGTGAAACGAGGAAGTAATTTGAGGTATTCTTGAGTCATGGCATTCATTGGTTGTGCAAGATTTAGTGGAGCATATATGTTCAACAAAAAGGTTGATGCTGCCATATTTACACTTTGGTTAATTGTTCCTTGGGTAGTTGAGGTTGATGGACCTGATGTGAAAGTGAATGCATTAGGGGAATTTTGAGGTCTAAAATGGGCCTCCTAAGGAAATAATAAAATAATAGATAAATCAATAAAATAATATTTATTAATTTGAAATTCACTTTTTGAACCACAATCCATGTAACCATGGTTAAATTCAATTCAAAAGTTGTACCAAAATAAAATTAATAAAAAAATTGTATTGATGTGACTATAAATAAGAATGAGTGTTTCAAGAAAAATTCATTATCATTGAATAACTAATGCATTTTTCCTTTGTACTTAAATAACTTAAAATAAAATATAAATATAAATTCATAAATGCTTAAATATATAAAATGTCATTAATTAAAATTTATATTATTTAAATTGTATAATAACATGTAATTAATATACTATATAAAAATAATATAATAAATGTAATATATTATTTTATGTATGAATTTTATTCAAAAAGTGTGAAATGACATTTATTATGAGTACTTTACTTTGACTTTAAAAGTACTTAGAGCACTACCATGGTTAACCATGAGTTCTTATACACCATTGAGAATGTGACAAGTAAGTACCTTTAACTCAATAAATGCCACCTCAACCATTAGGGATGATGTCATCCCCTAAAATGTGATTGGTTCTCATAAAGTGAATTTTGATTGTACATTTTCCTTAGGAGGCCCATTTTAGACCTCAAAATTCTCCTAATGAAGGTGGAGGAAAAACTGATATGGGAGTGGGTTGATGAACAATGGCAGAAGAACTAGCAACTATATATGGTTGAGATTGAGTGAAGGTAAAAGAAACATACTCGAAAGAATGTGCTTCTAACTTAGGTTCTTGAAAATGAATGGGTGTGGAAGGAGAATCGTCTTCCAAGAAAGAGAAGAACTAGCAACTATATATGGTTGAGATTGAGTGAAGGTAAAAGAAACATACTCGAAAGAATGTGCTTCTAACTTAGGTTCTTGAAAATGAATGGGTGTGGAAGGAGAATCGTGTTCCAAGAAAGAGAGTTCTTTGGAAATATCTTGTTATGAGAACTGTTGCCAGGAGCAAACAATGTAGGATCAGGTGTTGAAGGAGTTTCAAGTTTCTGAGCTTTTTTAGAAGCCAATATTTTTGGATTTGGCAAAGCAGGGACTATATGCTGTGAGGCATCTAACCTCGTGTGAGGCCTTTTGAAAGCCAAAATTTTGAAAATAACAAACATAGCCCAAATATTTCCTCCTCACTGAACAACCAAAGGAAATAATGTGAAAAACCTAGGGAAGATAAACTTCGTTTCTTCATCCACGGCAACGGTGCCAGAAAATTTTGTATCTCAAGAAACAGTCCCTTGGCTATGGTAAGGAATCAATGCTTAAGACATTTTATAAATGTATGTCACAATTACAATATCAAATGGCCTCTGTTTAACACCTTTGGAATTTAATTACTTAATACCCTCAATAATCTTATATAATGAAAGCCTTCACAATGCCATAAACTGTTGATATTTGAATGAAATGAAAAGAAGAACTATAAGGGAAACTCAAAATGATATGCTGAGACATAGAATCTATCACTTTTAAGTTTCAGAGGAAATTCATGGAGAGAGAGGAAACTCGAAATAACATGATGTAAACACAGAATCTATTATTTTAAAGTTTCATCAAGAGTTTGTGAAGAGAGAAGATATGAAGTGAAGAAGCACAAATTAAGGTTATTTAATCCTTACTCACAGATGTAATAAAGAGACCAGCTGCTACATTACTTCACTTCATTCAAAGAGGAATAAACACATAGCGAAACTAGAAATACATATCAACATCAACAGGTGTGGGAAACTTGATCTTCTTTCATTAATTTCTCATAAAATTCAGTACTACACTAATAGTCATCCAGAGGTCCAAAACTCAGAACCCCTTTTCTTTATTTCTATCTACTTAAATACATCAAAGTAGTTTGTAACTGCTGAACTTCTTGAAACTACTCGACTATCTAAACAGTTAGTATTAATTATGAAATCATACCGAGAAAACAAATTAAAACTAGAAATATTTTTCGTTTTGTTGAATCTGATGTTGCTGATGCGTCCTTCCGATGTGCTTAGGTGTCCTTTCTGGTTATGATGCAACATTTGCAAAATTATGTAACGATGCCTCAGTGCCCGACTTGACCCAGCTGTCGTGCTTCCAACAGGGCCACTATACGTTCTTATGCCTGACTCTGCCTATGCCTCTGTGCTTCAAACAATGTTATCATGTCCCCTTCTATTCGTGCTGGCAAGATTCTTTCTTCTCTCGTATTTTGGTGTTTCACCAACTTTGTACATTATAATCCTCTTTTATTCCTCTGATGTGGTTTAACACAAGAAATGCCTTACCTCTACATTTGAAAACCCTCGGAGTTCACTTTTGAAACCACATCACATCCGCCCACACATCGCACTTCACATTTCGCTATTTTTAACTTGTATTTAACACTTATCTTCTAAGACTTGCGATGTGCGCTATGCGATCGGATCCCACTTGGAATCGCACATCGCACTTTGGCGACTTTAAATTTTACCTCTGCACTTATCCATTAAAACTTGCAGTCTACGATTTGTGATCGGGCCCCACTACATTGTATATCTCACTTCGGCGATTATAACTCAAACCCCTTTGGACTTAACTTTTAAAACTTGAATTGTGCAGTATACGAGCCAGGGCTACGTCATCGCATATCGCACATTGGCAAATTTAACATTTACCTCCGCACTTATTCTTTAAAACTCGTGATTTGTGATTTGTGATTTAATCTCCACTGTCCATCTCTCTGCTTCAATTCTACGCTTTGATCCCAACCGTCTATTTTTCCCTTTGCACCTCCTCCAAAACTCTTAAGTGTCTAAGGGAAATACGCCATTTATATACCTTCTCTGATTTGAAAGTAAAGGGCGTGGACTCCAGCTATCACCATGTAATGTCTTCATTGAAACCTGAAACCACTTGTGGGGGCACTTAAGCGATTTTTGGAATTTGAAGGGAGTGTTCCCGCAGTTGATGTTAGTCATTGATTTGCAGGTGAGCTGATTTAACGAGACCGCTTGCTGGGGCACTCCTTGGTATAAATCTAGTACAATTTGTGCTCCCATGTTGCAATTGGATCTGGGCGAAATTTGAACTATTATGCACGTGAACGAGACCGACTCTACCCACCTTCACATCTCATCATGTAATGTTAATGTACCAACATATAAATCAAAATTCTTCTTTGACATACAAAATTTTACCTTTTCTAACATATATGCTTTTTTAATGTTTTGAAAAATATTTTAAAGGTAAATGCAAATGAGCCACAACAATGTCCATCTTCCTACACAACATAAATTTATAGTCTTTATTTCCATATTCCTACGCAACCTAAGATGAGGATTGCGATCTTCCAACACAACATAAGAATTGGATATCATTTTTTGGGGATTCAACTGTGTTAATAAAGTCATTCAACTATGACCATTTCCATGAGAGGTAGTCGTAACTGACTAATTTCTCATGATTTTTGAATACTCCACTTAGCACTAGTGGGATTGAAACTAGTGGAAAGAATCACAAAGCGTCAATCATCACTTCTAGGGCTTTCACTCGGTAACCAGGACTTCCCGGGTGGTTGCCCATCCTAGAACTCCTTCGGCTCAAGCATGCTTAACAGTGGAGTTTTCCCCACAATGAAGCCCACTTAGCTTGCTACCCCATTTTAAAAACCTTAGCAAGTATTGTGCTTCATGAACCATTCAGGTAGAGCTCCCTTTACTCTTTTTTATTTAAGTATGATGGGTTTATGTAGTGCATCATATTAGATATCATTTTTTAGGGAATCAACTGTGTTAAGAAAGTCATTCAACTATGACCATTTCCATGAGAGGTAGTAGTAACTGACTAATTTCTCATGATTTTTGAATAGTCCACTTAGCACTCATTGCATTTGGTGATGCTCACAGGGGTAATAAGAATTATACATTAGATCTTCTTTTCTACCTTCATATGCAACATAAGGATTAAGGATTGGGATCTTTTTTTTCTACTAAATAATATCTTTAGTTATTTCATGGATCAAAGAGAATATCAAATGAATCAGTGGATGTCTATCATGAGCGTGGTATATATATGTTTTTGTACAAATTTTTAAATGATATTTGAATATAATCATATGCACATCTCTATAGACATGGAATTGAATTTTTATGAATTTAGCTTTAAATTAATTATAATAAATTTCATTTTCTACTAAATAATATCTTTAATTATTTCACTTTCTTAGCATAGGTTAATGGTATATTTATTTATCCTACTTTATTAACCTATTAATATAGATTAAGTAAACTCTAACGAACTTTCAACTAAATTTTCTCCAATAGAATTAATCCAATTGTATAGAGTCGCAATCTTTCAAAATTCCAATTGTAAAGAGTCATAATATTTCAAAATTCTTGATTGTAGCATTCACAATTTGATTAATCAAACATAATTAAATATCATGGTATCGATGAAAAATATTTCTTTTTAAACATCTATCTTCCCTCCACTTTCAAATGTTAACAACAATAATGAGAACAATTATTCGCTTACAAATAAATATGACAATTGTAACTATTGTTTTGAGTGGCATTATTGTCATATTCATGCATTATCTTCTAAACAATAATTAATCATAATTACAGGGAAGGTGTCCCTTTTTAAAATTGTTCAGCTAGGCATTATCTACCTTTTTCATCAATTTGTTATTTTTCCATAAGTGACATTTGTTAAAAAATTGATTGAAATAAAATAGGTACCTTATTATTGATGTGCACTGAATTGCAGAAAAAACATACAACACCCACGTTCGAAACCCCTAAAGGACTTTTGAATGTTGCAAACTCACTACAAGCGAAAGCATGGCATGAAACCCTTTGCATGCCGCAAATGCATCAAGGTCTTTGTCGTTTCCGTTGCCGCTTTATCCTCTGCGGGAGTCAAATTCATTGATATGATAAGATTGCCATGCTTTACCTCACAAAGGTAAAGTTGAATACCAACATGGAGGTATTCTTGAGAAATCTGTTGGCATTTGAAGCTTCTGGGGCTTTAGGTGCACTGGTTTTTTCATGCGGTACACTGATTTCATGAACGGGATGATCGACAATCCAAAATTTGTTAAATTGCTGAATGAGAGCGGAATTATTTCAAAGAACCTCCAAAATATTGATAAAGCGGTTTCAAACCTGTGGAACAACATGGGTATGTTGGAAAATGGAAATAAACACAGAGGGATGTGTTTCCCCCAATAACACAGAGAATGCAGATAAACTTGGAAATAAAATTCACACAGACAGACAGAGAACACAAGAGAGGAATTTTTTCTTCTATTCAAATCTTAAAACATATGAAATTACATTCTACTTAATACAAAATGGTGGAGCCGACAATTCAATGCAATTCAATGCAGAACTAGATGTATAACAAAAAATCATCCTTCTGCTCGATTCTTCTGTTTCTACACAAAACAAGGTATATAACACAAATGATTGGACTTGAAATATTATGGGTTCTGCCTACAAAACCACGTCGCGTCCATGACTCCATCGCAAATCGCATATCAACGATTATAAATTTAAACTGGCGCTTATGGGAAAATCTTACGTTCTTGCAATTCGATTTGTGACGGCAGGATCGCATCGCAACATAAATCTTTTACTTTGCGGGCACTATCCTTCTGAGCTTGCAGGTGCTTATGTGCGCTATCCTCCTGAGCTTGCCACATGTGATTGCGATCGCATTGCAACTCAAATAATATAAATTGTGGGCAGCGAAAAGGTAAGTCTTAAACAGTGTGAAGTGCAAGCGCGCTAAAACGGAAGTTGTGTGAAATGCGAAATCTAAGTTTTGTGATGTGCGATGACGATGTCGCATCACAACATCACAAGGTTTGGTGCGGGCACATAAAGGTAAATGCTAAACTGTGCGAAGTGAAGGTTGCGATGCGGTAAACATTGGTAAGTGCGAAATGTGAAAGGTAAGGAATAAAACGAAATACAAAGGTTTGTGGTGGTTTGTAATGAGGTAATGTTGAGGGTTGGTTTGTAATGAGGTAAGGTTGAGGGTCCCACCAGATCGCATCAGTGGGGAAATAAGTTTTGGTGAAGTTCTTAAGGGGTAAACCTTAAAACTTGTGGGCTGCGGTATGCGGGAAAAAGGTAATTCAACGATGGTGGGTAAGAAATAACATAGAGGAAAGACAGGGTACTTTGTTTTCTGGATTTTGTGTGAAATGCCTTCGTATTTGAAAACCTGGGCTTTGTCCTTCCCTACACAAAAAATTTAGTGAAGTGTGGGCTACTGCCAGACTTTATTCATGGCAGTGGTTGGGAGTATTTCCAACACTCCCCCTTAATCACA
Organism: Pinus albicaulis; assembly: GCA_034641835.2. NCBI lineage: Eukaryota > Viridiplantae > Streptophyta > Pinopsida > Pinales > Pinaceae > Pinus > Pinus albicaulis. The sequence continues at coordinate 342,685,131 of CM076573.1, read as the reverse complement.
ACTGCCATCATCAATAATTCCTAGACACTTTCTAAGATGAACAAAAATTTTCTATGCCAATGGCTTTGTGAGGATATCAACAAAATATTTCTCTGATTTGCAATGTTGCAACAAAATTTCACCATTGTTAACTAATTCCCTTATGAAATGGTATTTGGAATCAATATGATTTATTCTCTTGTGGAAAACATAATTCTTTGACAATGCAATTGCTGAGTTGTTATCACAGAAAATTGTGGTTCCTTTGTCTTTCTCATGACATAAATCTCTCATCCTCCTTCTCATCCAAATTGCTTGACATGCTGCTGTTGTTGTTGCTACATATTCAGCTTCTTCTATTGATAATGAAACTATTGGCTTCTTCTGAGAAGCCCATGAAATGGCTCCTGATACCAAATGAAAAAAATACTCTGATGTGCTTTTTTTGTCATCAACACTTCCAGCCCAATCACTGTCATTGTAACCATTCAACTTAAAATCATAAATTGCGAAGTATAGAACACCATACCCCTTTATTCCATTTACATACTTCAATATTCTTTTGGCTGATTGCTAATGTGTCTCCTTGGGTGTCTCCATGAATTTGGATATCAAACTTACTCCATACAGTATATCGAGCCTAGTTGCAGTCAAATACATTAGACTGCCAGCCATGCTTTTGTACAATGTCGGATCAACATTCTTACTGCAATATTCCTTGCTCAATTTCAACCTCATGACAATTGGAGTTGATGATGGCTTCTTGTTCTGCATATTGAACCTTTTTAAAACTTTTGCAACATACTTTGCTTGGGAGATAAAAATTCCCTTTTCTATTTTCTTTACTTCTATGCCCAAAAAATATCTTAAAAAACCCAAGTCAGTCATTTCAAAGTCACTTTTCATGACTGCATTGAAATAAAAAATGAGAAAAACAACATTTCCTATAAAAATCGAATAATCTACATACAAAACAATAATACAAATTTTGTCGTCATTTTCTTTGATTTAGAGTGTGGGTTCACCATCGCACTTGTCGAACCCATTGTCCATCAGGTAAGCATATATCATGTTATACCATGCTCGTGGTGCTCGTTTCATCCCATAAAGATATTTCTGCAACTTATACACCTTGTGTTCTTGGCCTTCTATCTCATAGCCAGGAGGTTGTTCAACATACACCTCCTCTTTCAACACTCCATTCAAGAATGTTGACTTCACATCCATTTGATAAACTTTCTGCTATAGACAACAATGTCCGAATAGTCTCCATCCTTACAACTAGTGCAAAGCTTTCCTCATAGTCTCTTCCTTGTTGTTGCTTGTAGCCTTTGACAACTAGCCTCGCTTTGTGGTTTTCTATCTTGCCTTCAATGTTGCTCTTGGTCTTATAGACCCATTTCACTCCAATAACTTATTTTCCTTGTGGGAGGTCCACTAACTCCCATGTATCATTTCTTTGTATTGCTCCTATATTTTCATTCATTAATTATATCGACTTCTCTTCTCTGGCTGCATCTTCAAAATGGATTGGGTCATCAACATGAAAAAATAATGCAAATAAAAAATTCAGACCAGCATTACTATCAACTTCTTCTTGTTCATAAATTCCACTTAAATTTTTGAATCTTGGTCTTCTTGTATTTGCTGAAGATGTGCTTGGAGTTGCACTTGAACTCAAGGGATTTGCTGATCCCTGTGGTGTGCTTGGAGAAGCACTTCCTTGTTTTCTCAATGTTGTTCTATTTCTTTCTTGTGGTATGCTCTGTTGAGATTGTGTAGGCGGAGGAGGAGCCACCGTTGAGGAATTACTTTCTGAAATCAATTTTTCTTTGTCTTCATGTGAAATACATGTCTTCACATTAAACTTCCATCCCAAGCTTCTTCTTCTATGAACTGAACATCTTTTTTGGTGATTACTTTCTTGGTTGATGGATTATAGAGCTTGTAAGCATTGGATTCATCATTGTATCCAAGAAATATACATTTCTCCCCCTTGTTGTCCAACTTCTTCCTTAATTGATCCGGGACATGTGCATATGCCACACATCCAAACACTCTCATGTCAGTAACAAATTTCTTTGTTCCACTCCATGCTTCTTCTGGAACTCTATTCATAACACTTTTGGTTGGACAACTATTAAGAATATAACTTGCACAAGTGGTAGTTTATTCCCAATACTCATTTGGAAAATGCTTTACCTTCAACATACCTCTTACCATGTCCATGATGGTCCTATTCTTTTTTTATGCTACACCATTTTGCTGAGGTGTATACCTTGTGGTAAATTGCTTGTGTATTCCATGCTCCCTGTAGAAACCTAGGAAGTCTTTGGAGATTTATTGTCCACCTCTATCAATTCTCAACACTTTTATTGAGTGTCCACTTTGCTTCTCAACAAGAGCTTTGTAGTGGTAGAACTATTCAAGCACTTCACTTTTCTGTTTTAGAAAATAGACCCATGTATTCCTTGTGTAATGAGTCTCAGCTAATGATGGCGTTTGCATTGGTCCACATAAATCTGAGTGGACAATCTGCAAAGGTCCCTTCTCCCTTATACTCTTTCCTTTTGGAAATGATTCATTGTGTTCTTTTCCCAAGATGCATCCTTCACATAGGCTATCTAGTTTCTCTATGAGTGGTAATCCCTTTATCGTGCCTTTCTATGCAACAAGTTCAAACCTCTGAAATTGAGATGTCCAAATCTCAAATGCCATAACCAGTTCTCATATTTCACTTCTTCTTGAAATATTTCTTGTGTGACAGCTACTACAACACCTCCTTCCTTCAAGTCTAATCTGATCTTGAGAGGAAACATTCCATTGCTTGTCATATGCACTTTTACAATGAGATGTCTACTCGGAGGTCTATCCATGATTTTGCACACATCATCTTTAAAAGACACATTATAGCCCTTTTTCACTAGCTGTCCAATGCTTAGAAAGTTACATTTCAGACCAGGGACATAATAGACATCTGGCAGGAACTTCTCTCTCCCTTCTTTGTCAGTGTGTTTACTCTTCCTTTTCCCATGACAGAGACCTTGCTATCAGTCCCCGTTTTCACTTCAGATTTTACACTTTCATCTATATAGGAAAACATTTCTATGTTTCTAATCATATGGTTGCGACACCCTGAATCTAAGAACCATACATCTTCTTATTTTTCTTGCGCTACATTACAAGCTAAAATCATGTTACCATGGTTTTGATTTTCTTTTGTGAAATTTACACTTGGTTTACTACCCATGTCATATTTCTTCTTTCTACATTCATTTTCATAATGGTCATACTTTTTGCAATAATGACATTGGACATGAGATTTATCATACCTTTTTCCTTATGCTTGATTCTGGCTTGAGCCTTGGTTTGGATTCTGATTACTGCCCCTTCCACTTGTGCTTGCAGGGCTTCTTCTTCCACCTCTGTGTGGGTGTCTTCTTCTTCCTCGACCTCTACCTTGACCAAAAGACATTTTTTTTTTAAATGCATGCTCCAAAGAGGAGTTTGTTTCTCTGTTCAGTCTGTGGTCATGAGACATCAGTGATGCATGAAGCTCATCCATTGAAAACTGTGAGAGATCCTTTGTCTATTCTATGGCCACTACTATGGCATCAAACCTTGATGGTGGACTTCTTAAGACTTCTCAAATATTCTCATTTCTTCAAGTGTCTCTCCATGAGACCTGATTTGGGTAACCAACCCAATCATGTGTAAATAATGAGTTTATATTATCAGACTCTTTTATACAAAGAGTTTCAAAATCGCTTCCCAACATTTGAAGTTTTATTGTCTTCACCTTCGTCATGCCTTGATAGGATTTTTGGAGGGTATCCCATGCCTCCTTGGACTTCGTTGTTGTTGCAACCATTGGAAAAATACTCTCATGTATTTCTTGGAAAATATAGAAGAGGCTTTGGATTCCTTCTTCTTATTGTCCCTCAACAAATCTGTTTATGCTTGTGTCAAAGAATTATATGCTGTTGCATATGCTGGTTCTTGGAAACCATATTCCACCAGCTCCCAAATATCTTATAAAGCAAACAGGGCCTTCATTGTAATGGCCCAATAATCATAATTCTTCCCATTGAATTGTGGTAGTTAGGGATTATTCAAGCTTGTGCCTGCTGCAGCCATCTTGATTGTATAAACAAAACCTTCTCACTGCTGGAGAATCCGCTTCTCAAAACAACCTTTCAGCTTCTTCAGTAAAGAGCGAGCTCCGTTCTTTCACTGAGAGCCTAGACCTGCTCTGATACCATGTTGGAAAATGGAAATAAACATAGAGGGATGTGTTTCCCCTGAAAACACAGAGAATGCAAATAAACACGGAAATAAAATTCACACAGATAAATAAAGAACACAGGAAAGGAATTTTTTCTTCTATTTGACTCTTACAACATATGAAATTACATTCTACTTAATACAAAATAGTGGAGCCTGTAATTCAATGTAGAACTAGGCGTATAATAAAAAATCGTGCTTCCGCTCGATTCTTCTGTTTCTACACGAAACAGGGTACAAAACACAAAAGACTAGAATTGAAATATTATGGGTTCCGCCTGCGAAACCACATCACGTCGATGCCTACATTGCAAATCACATATTGGTGATTATAACTTTTAACTGGCGCTTATGGGAAAACCTTAAGTTCTTGTGATTGTGATGTGCGATGGTATGATCGCATCACAACATAAATCGTTTACTTTGCGGGCACTAACCTCTTGAGCTTGTGGGCGCTTATGTGCACTATCCTCCTCAGCTTTCCACATGTGATTGTGATCACATTGTGACTCAAATAACATAACTCGCGGGCGGTTAAAAGGTATGTTTTAAAAAGTGCGAAGTGTGAAACTACGAGCGGCTTAAAGGTTAAACAAAATATGTGCGAAGTGCGGGCACGCTAAAAGGTAAGTTGTGTGATATGGGAAATCTAAGTTTTGTGATGTGCGATGACGATGTTGCATCGCAACATCGCAAGGTTTGGTGCGAGTGCTTAAAGGTAAATGCTAAATTGTGCAAAGTGCATGTTGCAACGTGGTAAACAGTGGTAAGTGTGAAATGAAAAAGGTAAGGAATAAAGCAAAATACAAAGGTTTTTGGCGGTTTGTAATGAGGTAAGGTTGAGGGTCCCACCAGATCGCATCGGCGAGGAAATATGTTTCAGCGGAGCGCTTAAGGGGTAAACCTTAAAACTTGCGGGCTACGATATGCGGGAAAAATATAAGTCAACGAAAATGGGTAAGAAATAACACAGAGAAAAGATGAGTACTCTATTTTCTGGAGTTTGCTTGAAATGCCTCCAGGTTCGAAAACCTGGGCTTTGTCCTTTTGTGCACAAAAAATTCAAAGAAGTGCGGGCTGCTGCCAGACTTTATTCATGGTGGTGGTTGGGAGTATTTCCACCAGGGTAAGTGCGTTCCTCTCACAAAATTTTCATAACCAAGCATTATAACAGAAAATGGAATGTTGTGGTGTTGAAGTTTCTGAACCAACATGTATTCGGGTCATGGAAATTCCTTTCTCTGTTAGCTACATCAATACTTTTGGTTGTGACTTGTTTGCAAACTTTCTGCTCTGTATATAATTGCAAGAAGTGGTTTCACCAGACTGGCGATTAAGCTAAATATATGTTTGTTTGTCATGTATTGCAGTGCTGAAAACTACACACACAGGCCAATCGAGACTGCCACTTCCATGTGGTTTGCAAGATGCTGGTAAGCTTTTCGATGATTTTGTTTGCTTTCACCAGGCTCAAAATTCTTGCCCTCATTGTAATAGGGCCACTAACATTAGGGGAATTTTGAGGAGTAAAATGGGCCTCCTAAGAAAAATGTACAATCAAAATTCACTTTATGAGAACCAATCACATTTTAGAGGATGACATCATCCCTAATGGTTGAGGTGGCATTGCTTGAGTTAAAGGTACTTACTTGTCACACTCTCAATGGTGGATAAAAACTCATGGTTAACCATGGTAGTGTTCTAATTACTTTTAAAATGATAAAGTAAAGTATTCATAATAAATGTTATTTCACACTTTTTGAATAAAATATTATTATTGTCATTTCATATTTTTTGAAAGAAACAATACATATCCCTCCACAATCTTCATGTATTTACACACTTTTCAATAAATATTATATTTGTATATTTTCAAATATTTATATTTAAATTATATATTCATCTTATTTTATTTAATATTACAATTTCAAATTAATTATAATTTAATATCTATACATATGTATTATACATATGAAATCAAAATAAATAAAAATGTAACCTTGTAATTTTAGGATAAATCAAATCTATAAATAATATAATTATTATATTAATAGCAATACAAACATGTTAAAATTAAAGAAAAAAAAAAAACATTTTAATTTTGTAGGATGAAAAAAGGTATATTAGTTTTGTATATTGAAAAAATATATATTAGGTTCAACATAATTTGGGGGAAAAAAATACTAAATTTCAATGTATATAAATCTTATATTATACTTATAAATATAAATTAAATTTATTTCAATATTTTTTTTTCTTTAATTTTAAATAAAACTAAATTTATTTTATTATGATTATATTAATATTATATATTAGTATATATAATATTATGAAAAATAATCTAAATGTTATAGAATATATATTATATTATTTTTTATATTATATATTATTTCTTCTTATGTTATAAATCAATTCAATTGAATATGTAATATAAATTTCATACATAAAATAATATATTATATTATATTATATTATATTATATTATATAGTATATTTTTTTTTTCTCTGAATGCGCTTAATCTATTAATATACAAAAAAGTTACAGTTACATGGAGGCAAAAACCTCATAGTTCTGGCTCGCAAGATGAGCATTCTGGTACAGCCAATTCAAAATAGCAACATACAATGCCAGGGGGCAGATACAACACTGAAGCATGGACTGACATCTAAACACCTTAACACTTTTCACACAACATATCAAACCACCATAGTTAGCTACAGAGCTGTAGACTAGAACGAACTTAAACATGACATACTGCCGCCCATATATGGGAAACCGGCTTACAAAAAAACAATGGCAGGGGAGCCAACTAGACTGTAAAAGCATGTAAATGCCAGTACTGAACCTGGCACCGCGAGCAACCAAAACCAAATCTGTAAGATGAGGAACCATTAATCACCTGGAGAGGGCGGAGGAGACTCGACCACACGGCAAGCAAAATCATCAGGAGCATCCTCGTTCAGCACCGCTTCAGTGGCCTCCGGAATTTCCTGTAAGATAGAGTTCTTCATCTTCTCTTCAGACGGACCATCATTCTTGAGGCCAACCTCCACAGAATTCGAATTCGGCATTCGCTATAAAGAGGAGCAGCCTACATCCGGCATCCGCTGCTGGCTGGCATTTGAAGGAGAAGGGGCTCTGTCGGTAGCCAAATGCCCCGGAGGAGAGTCATGAAGCTCTGCATTCAGATCTGGAGGCACTTCTGTGAATTCAATCGTTACATTGGATATGACCGTTGGCATGTTAAGCAGACAGGGGAAACGAAATTGCACCCTGTGCTGCTGATGCAGGAGGAGATTGGAAAGACGACGAACGGGCAGAGCAGCCCAACGGCCAGCCAAAGCGCCCCTACCACTGCGGGTCTCTGGATACCGCCCTCTCCAAGAGTCAGACAGCGGAGAGGAGCTGGGGGAAGAAGGAGGAGGGCGCCATGAGAGACCCCCACAGCTCGAGCCGCACCTGCTCCTCAACTGGTGGCGCAGTCTAGGCATAATATCCAGGTGATTAGAGTTGAACTCGAAGGTGCTGGGAATGTCAGAGTAAGAAGGATCAGGCGAACCCAACCTGGAGACCCAATGCTGATAAGACTGAATCTCTTCAACGCTGAAGCCAGAATTGTGAGAGCAAAGGGGGGTGTGCGTGAAATGCAACCGTGGAGCGAGGTTAATGCAGCAGGAGAGTGAGCACCTTCGACCTGTGATAGTCCTAGTGCTGGTCTCCGAATCCGCCAAGGAGCAGCAGGAGCGAACAGGTATCAGAGCCGAAATGAAACTTGTCGGAGAAGCCATGGTGCAGTTAACCAAATTGGTGTATGGGAAAATGTGCATCTTGAATGCCCCAGACGATGAAACGTTAATGCAATTAATTGCATACAGGACGCATAGCAGGGTGACGGTGATGGATTCCCATGCGCCAACCCACCGCCATTGCAACCTATTGAACATTCCGACCACCCGCATCTGGGACTTGGATATCCTGATGCACCAAGGAAGTGCAATCCTGTATGAGCTGAACATCATTGGAATTCTGAAGCAGGCCCTCGTAGAAAGGAGTTGTCTGAAGAACTCCTTGATTAGCCAGTCGATCAACTACTTTGTTAGCTGTTCTTCTAACATGCTTGAAGGAGATAACTTTGGGCGTTCTAAGCCATTTTTCAATAATCTCCAATCTACTTTGCAATCTCCAACTTGAGGCTATGTTGGAAGCTGAAGAGCCAGATTGAAGTCGTTTTGCTACCTCAATGAGGATCTGAGAATCCCCCTCTACTTCCAGAGGGAAGAGATTTTCTCTTTCCGCTATGCAAATCCCCTGCCAAAGTCCTTCGAGTTCAGCAGCATTGTTGGAGTCACGACCAAGAGATCCAAAGTAGATGCGAATATTAGCTCCTTCGTGAGACCTGAAAATGCCACCAAAACCAGCTGGTCCCGGATTTCCTTTAGCTGCTCCGTCAAAGTTCATTTTAAAAGTCCAGGGCAGAGGGGGCAACCAGGAAGGGGGCAAGTCCGAGTGTTTTAGGTTGCTCTGGGTCTTCTTAACAGAGTGATGGAGTTCAAGATTCCATCTCTGCCAAATGAGACTCTCCATTGGCGAGGAGGGCATATCCGCATCTTGCCAGGGAGTAAGAGCTAAAGATTCTTGCAGATTGCGCTTGAGGTTGGACCAAATGATAGCTTTTGACGTGGCAGTGTCCTTGAAAGTTCTGTGATTTCATTATTTCCAGGTGGCCCAATAGATGAAGCCCGGGAAGAAGTTCCAAATGGTGTTGAGCAGTGTGCAATGGAACGGACTAGTTGGCCAATTGCGGATAGTATTGCTGATGTCCCCTGCCTGTCTTCCATCTCTCCCAAAGCAGAAGGTGAATTGATCCCAGAGAAAGTTAACAAGAGGACACGAATCAAGAAGGTGTTGTATTGATTCTTCCTGAGACTGACAATTGGGGCATCTGGAAGGTCTAATGAAACCTCGCTTAAGGAGATTGTCCCATGTGAGAATTTTCCTTTTGCTGAGAAGCCAAAGGAAAGTGGCAATTTTGGGCCAAGTTTTTGGTTGCCAGATTTGAGTCCAGATACGATCCTGTCTATCCTGCTGCGGGCAGTAAAGTAATCTATAAGCTTCTAGAGTAGAAAAGTTGCCCCGTGGTGTATATCCCCATCTTAACCTGTCAGCTTGAGTAAAAAATTTAATCCTTATTAAGTTTAATTCCTGCTCAATGTCACCAAAAGTCTCCCCTTGCTAGTCTTCTTGCCAGTTGAGAGCTGGTTTCCAAACCTATTGACCGAGTTCAGAGTTGGACTGCCAGAAATGATTAACAAGATTGGGAAAGGCGTGGGAGCATGGGCAAAACGTGATGTGATGGAATGGTCACATGTTGTGGCTAAACAAAGCGAAATTCATTGACTGTTTGGACGAATTCGATTTTACTGAAGAGGATAAACTTCTCAAATAAGTTTGTTATTGTAATAAATGAGAATTGTCTTATTTTAAATTAGTGATAAGATTGTTTGTATAGGTGTGTTGAGAAGCTAGGAAATAGCAGATTTCTGTTACTATTCCTAGAAATAGAAGATTGCATTGATGGAAGAATTAGTTAACAATAAAGATGTGATAAGAGCGAGAGAATGATGGAGAGGTTTTTTTTTTATAGAGCAAGTGGAGTTAGATCAGGATAGGATTTGGTGAGGAGCGGAAGCTCAGTTTTTTTTTATGTGACAGTATGTATGAAAATTTTTAATTCTGGAATAATCTAGAAAAAAGAGGTTCTTTTTTATTTGTTTCTGGGTATTATGAGCGCAATGGTATTCTGCCCAAATCGAATGCCAACTGATGAAATCGAGTATTAATATCTACATAATTGATTTAAATACTTCGATCTGCATTTATTTTGAATATTGTATGAAATCTGTGGTTGTTTGCAATTCTGGTATATCGAATTTTGCAAAGCTCTTAACACCGAAGTTGTGAGTTAAAGCACTATTAGAACTCTGTAGTGGACATGAAACCAATTATTGGTTGATTGTGTATGTGTTCTGATCCATGTAATACGAGTCAGAATCGGAGAGGTTTTACATCGCGTTAATATTATAATCTGTTCTGAAACTAGGTTGGATCCATAAATCTCGCATCGGCACCGTGGAATCCACAACAGTGTTGAAACAAATCCCTACCATGAGAGATATCCGGTAACTATTACATCAGGAGTTGAAGAAGGGGCGATTATGGTGGCAATTAAAAGAATCTGCAAATTGAAGATCTCTGACAGTTAATGCATTGGAGCGTATCAACACCAGATTCTCGTGGGCGATCCTGGTTCAAATCACATGGAATCTGATAAAACGCTATATATATATATGTTATATAATTGTTTGACCGCCGATCGTGACAAATGAAGTTGTATCGGATCGGAATATCGGTCAATCGATATATACATATATCATAACCTGTATTAATTGGCTGATGGCAAATATGTTGTATTGGGATTAAATCCAACTGCAAATGGTTGGTATATATTTTTTAATTGCGGTCCAAATGCAACAGAGGTATGCCGGCAATGTTTTTTTAAAAGCGTTTTAACACTGCCATATGTTGAAAAAGTAATGTATGGGCTACATTCTCTCTGAAGAGAAAAAGGAATCGTTACAGATTAAAGGCGCATTTAGAAATTGGGTAATATCACAGCTGAGCAGTTTGTGAGCTGGAGAATATCATAACTCTATATGATTTCCAATTGATGAATCGTGTTGAATGTTCGATTTTGGTTAGATCTGTGGAACGGTCAGTGAATTTCGGTTCCAAGTTTGCAGATGTTCAGCTTCGAATCTGAACATAAGGTTCATACATGGAGCAGTAATGAATCATCTTACAGAGTTAATTCAGGGTAAATTGCATGGAATTGCAGCGTTTATATGAGGTTGGCTGTAATGTTAAATGCCGAGTTATGTAGTTGCACAGTGACAGTTGATGTGGAAAAACGTTAGTCAAATTTGAATAATGTAGAGGCTCATTATGAAATTCCATAAGCGTTCATAGAGGTAAGCCCATTTGTAATTAACGTGGCCAGATTTATTATGGTGTATAATTTGTATGGAGCAAATGTTATTTTAAATTGATTTGCGTGGAAGTTGGTTGATATTGGAAATGGTATAATTCCATATATGTTTGAAACCTTGGTTCAATGGGAGCGCAATGGATCGATGGATAGAAGGATTGTGAATATGGTGAGAGAGAAATTGAATTGCGAAGCATTCATGAGGAGTAACTGAATGTTGGTTTTTATAAAAGAACCATGTGTATTTATGGTTTCAAATCTTGAAACAGATGTTATTAGTTTTCTTTTATGAGGGAATGGTTTTGTGAACATATGTTAAAGAACTTGCGTGTGGAAAAGATAGTGTATGAAATTGCCAGCAGTCTGAAATTTTATTTGGACAGAGATTTGAGATGCATTTCTTATATGCATGGTAGTGTTTAAAGATTCTGGGTTTTGGCAGGTTAGACCTGCGTCATTTTGGTATCAGAGCTTGGCTCTGTTTAAAGAGTAAAGACTGCAGCAAAATAGACCAAGAGAAGATGTGAGAGAAGAAACAGATGCATTCTTAAAAGCAGAATAAGAAAAATCCTTAGAAGTGGCAGTGAACCTGAATAATCCAAGAGATTGGATAGAGGAAAATTGAAGTGTCTTCGAAAGAGAAAGTGAGAGATTGCAGAAGCCTAGAGGGAGCAAAGGTGTTGCTCAAGAAAAGATTCCAGATAGGGGATCGTGCTTACCAAAAGACTGAGTGAGGAGAGCTTAGTGAGGTAAGGTTGCAGTAAGGAGGACTTACTGTTGCAGAGGCTTGTTGCAGAGGTGCGAGGAGCTCATGGAAAGAGAGGAGCAGAAAATGACTACAGATAGTCATAGCAGAATTTCACAAAGAAGCCACAGCGGAAGGGAAGATGCCAAAGTAAATGGCATGAGGATGAGTCAAGAAGAATTTGACCGAGAGAAAGCTGAGATAGATTTCCAGATTGGAATATTGATGAAGATGCTGCAGAAAAGTGTTTGGACCATGAGGAAAAGAGTAAAATGGCAAAGGCTACGGGAAAGGAGAAATCAGCAAGTGAAGTCAGAGATAGTAGAAGAATTGAGAAAGATTGAGCAGATATTGAGTGCTCAAGAGGAATCAGAGAAACTCAAAGAAGCAGAGGTAGAATTGGAAGTTTCCATTTGTAGACCAGAACAAGGTGAGATGTTAGGGGAAGAGGATAATGAGAGGTCAACTGGAGATCTCATGGACTATTGGCAGAGTTCAGAACAATTCGAAGATATATTGACAAAGGAAGCAGAAGAGGCAATGAAGCCTTGTGATTTTGATTCTTATAGTTTGTGTATGGTTGCAGGATATGCAGAGTATGATGGACAGTCGAATGAAATTGTCACAAACAGGAATGAAGCTCTTGAGGTGAAGTATGATGGTGAATCCCTTTTAGAGGAAGAAGGCGTTGATCTATTGCAACAGAAGGAGTTCATAGATGAAATCCTGTTTGGTGTGAAACAGTCAGATGAGGTTGATATAGACCAGCAGTCTGAAGACAATTCCATAGTGGGACTACAAAAAGGTAAACCAATGAATTTGTTTAATGGAATTGATGAAAGATGCTTGCAATATGATAATGTGGAAAACAGGTCAACTCAGGAGGATTGCCAAGAAAAGAATGAAGCTGAGAATGGAAATTGTGATGATCTGCTGGAGAGATTTCATAAGGAGATAGAATTCTTGGAAAGATTACTCGAGGAACCCAAAGGAGAAACGAAGCTTACAGAACCTGATGGAGGAAAAGGTGTGGAAGACAGAATTAATAAATATGATTCCGAAATCAGAGAAATTGAGCAGCGATTATATGAAGGTGAAATGAAAGATCAGGAGCAACAAGGAAGTTATGTCCTCAGAGGCATGAAGGAGACAGAAATATTAATTCAGCAAGATGAATATGGAAGTAATCAGAAATCTGGAAGGAATGATCAGCTACATGAGAGTGAATTTGAGGAAGGCATCAAATTGCAGAAGTATAGAAGCTGGCAGCAGAATGAAGAACCAGAAATTGGTCTAGCAGTACAAAGAAAGACAAGTAAAGACCAAAGATACAGATGGAGACTGAAGAAAAGGGTGAAATGGAAGCTATTGCAACGGAGGTTAAATGGCAAGCTAATGAATGAGTTCAGGAAACTTGAACAAATTCATATTGATTTGAAGTCACCGCAAGAAGGATTTGCTGGAATCCAAAAGATCTATGATGGAGGATTGGTGCTTGAAGCATCAAAGGAAAATGGAAGGTATTGTATTTTGAAAACTGAAAGTTGTTGTGTGTTTGCAGGTCACATTGACTTGAGGAAAGACAAACAGTTATTGAAGACTGTTGAAGAAATGACTACTTATAGTCATATGCAGAATAAGGAGGATGGCAAAAGAATTTTTGAATTCAAAGGATACACTGAGTCAATGAAGATCATTGATCTTGAAGAAAGCCAGAGTAAAGAAGGATTAAAGATAGATATTGCGGACAATGCAGTGAGTGAAGATCGTGCAAAACTTTTGAGAGAACTTCCAGATGAGATGGCATATTTGTGGTATAAGTCAAATATTTTGATGAGGAAGCCAGGTAAAGCATTTGTGTTTATTGATTTGATTAATTTTGATGAAGATTTACATGTAGTAAAAGGGAAATGTGAAGTCAATCTGAACCAAGAAGAACAAATCGGATTAATGGAAAGTATGCTGGAATTTGAAGTAAGGAATGATGAAGTCATAAATGAGAAACCGGAAGAAGAACCTGGGAAAAGGCATTTGTACATTTCAGAAATGTATATTGAAGATTATTGGCACAGAGATTATGATGTTCTAAATCAAGAACACAATCAGTTGCAAGGGAATAGTATTCAATACATGAGAAGTGAAATGGACAAAGAATTGAATGAGTTGTGGAAACTCACACTACAGCATTCCAGTGAAACAGATGCAGGACAAAAGAAGAAGGGAAGATTGGCTGGAAGAAATGGTACAGGTGAAGGGAATGGAAAATTGCAAATTAGAGTGAGCAAAGCAGCAGCGAAATATGTGAAAAGGATAGCAGAAGATAGTGAGGCATTGCAGCACAAAGGCGGAAGAATTGAGGAACAAACAACAACAGCAGTAATCAAGGACAGACTATCAAACCAAGTATGGGATCCAAGAGGACACAGGCATGAAGTGCATGATCAGGAGATCATGGTTAATTTAAACTTTGGGAGTCTGATGCAGGAGCATCTAGACCCAGCCAGCAATGTGATGGAATGGTCACATGTTGTGGCTAAACAAAGCGAAATTCATTGACTGTTTGGACGAATTCGATTTTACTGAGGAGGACAAACTTCTCAAATAAGTTTGTTATTGTAATAAATGAGAATTGTCTTATTTTAGATTAGTGATAAGATTGTTTGTATAGGTGTGTTGAGAAGCTAGGAAATAGCAGATTTCTGTTACTATTCCTAGAAATAGAAGATTGCGTTGATGGAAGAATTAGTTAACAATAAAGATGTGATAAGAGCGAGAGAATGATGGAGAGGTTTTTTTATATAGAACGAGTGGAGTTAGATCAGGATAGGACTTGGTGAGGAGCGAAAGCTCAGGTTTTTTTTTATGTGACAGTATGTATGAAAATTTTTAATTCTGGAATAATTTAGAAAAAGGAGGTTCTGTTTTATTTGTTTCTGGGTATTATGAGCGCAATGGTATTATGCCCAAATCGAATGCCAACTGATGAAATCGAGTATTAATATCTGCATAATTGATTTAAATACTTCGATCTGCATTTGTTTTGAATATTGTATGAAATCTGTGGTTGTCTGCAATTCTGGTATATCGAATTTTGCAAAGTTCTTAACACCAAAGTTGTGAGTTAAAGCGCTATCAGAACTCTGTAGTGGACATGAAACAAATTATTGGTTGATTGTATATGTGTTCTGATCCATGTAATACGCGTCAAAATCGGAGAGGTTTTACATCGCGTTAATATTATAATCTGTTCTGAAACTAGGTTGGATCCATAAATCTCACATCGGCACCATGGAATCCGCAACAGTGTTGAAACAAATCCCTACCACGAGAGATATCCGGTAACTATTATATCAGGAGTTGAAGAAGGGGCGATTATGGTGGCAGTTAAAAGAATATGCAAATTGAAGATCTCTGACAGTTAATGCATTGGAGCGTATCAACGCCAGATTCTCGTGGGCGATCCTGGTTCAAATCGCATGGAATCTGATAAAACGCTATATATATATGTTATATAATTGTTTGACCGCCGATCGTGACAAATGCAGTTGTATCGGATTGGAATATCGGTCAATCGATATATACATATATCATAACCTGTATTAATTGGCTGATTGCGAATATGTTGTATTGGGATTAAATCCAACTGCAAATGGTTGGTATATATTTTTTAATTGCAGTCCAAATGCAACAGAGGTATGGCAGAAATTTTTTTTTAAAGCGTTTTAACACTGCCATATGTTGAAAAAGTAATGGATGGGCTACGTTCTCTCTGAAGAGAAAAAGGAATCACTACAGATTAAAGGCGCATTTAGAAATTGGGTAATATCATAGCTGAGCAGTTTGTGAGCTGGAGAATATCATAACTCTATATGATTTCCGATTGATGAATCGTGTTGAATGTTCGATTTTGGTTAGATCTGTGGAACGGTCAATGAATTTCGGTTCCAAGTTTGCAGATGTTCAGCTTCGAATCTGATCATAAGGTTCATACATGGAGCAGTAATGAATCAGCTTACAGAGTTAATTCAGGGTAAATTGCATGGAATTGCAGCGTTTATATGAGGTTGGCCGTAATGTTAAATGCCGAGTTATGTAGTTGCACAGTGACAGTTGATGTGGAAAAACGTTAGTCAAATTTGAATAATGTAGAGGCTCATTATGAAATTCCATAAGCGTTCATAGAGGTAAGCCCATTTGTAATTAACGTGGCCAGATTTATTATGGTGTATAATTTGTATGGAGCAAATGTTATTTTAAATTGATTTGCGTGGAAGTTGGTTGATATTGGAAATGGTATAATTCCATATATGTTTGAAACCTTGGTTCAATGGGAGCGCAATGGATCGATGGATAGAAGCATTGTGAATATGGTGAGAGAGAAATTGAATTGCGAAGCATTCATGAGGAGTAATTGAATGTTGGTTTTTATAAAATAACCATGTGTATTTATGGTTTCAAATCTTGAAACATATGTTATTAGTTTTCTTTTATGAGGGAATGGTTTTGTGAACATATGTTAAAGAACTTGCGTGTGGAAAAGATAGTGTATGAAATTGCCAGCAGTCTGAAATTTTATTTGGACAGAGATTTGAGATGCATTTCTTATATGCATGGTAGTGTTTAAAGATTCTGGGTTTTGGCAGGTTAGACCTGCGTCAGAAAGCCATTCTGCAGCTTGTGTTGCTAAAGAGGTTTATGGAAGAGCGATGATAGTTTTGGCATCTGTTGCCAGGAATCTTCCCAAAATCTTGCTTTGTCTCCCGCATGGATTTCCCAGAAGCTATGAATTTGGATGAATGCACCATGATGTTTTGCAACATTCCATATCATCGAACCAGGGGCATCAGAATTGAAACGAATGAGATCACCCTAAGTTCTGCCAGGAGCATATTTGACATGCCAAAGGCGCGCCCAAGGAACCTGTGTTCTAGAAACCCAGTTCCACCATATTCTGGCCCCCATGATGAAATTACTATGAAGTGGATCCCTTAAGCCCAATCCCCCTACATTTTTAGGAGTACACACTTCAGTCCACTTAACAATCGCCCATTTCCTATTGAGGCTCGAAGAACCCCAGAGGAAATTTCTTTGAAGGTTGTGAATTTGTTTCAACACCCATTTAGGAGCTGCCAGAATGGAGAAAAGGTAGAGAGGCATAGCTTGCAAAACTGATTTGATTAAGATGATTCTGCTGGCCAGATTGAGAGAATAGTAATTCCAAGAAGAAAGGCGGGCTTCCATCTTATCCAGAAGGGCTTTCCAAGAGACATGTTTAATGGCTGAATCGACCAAGGGAGCTCCAAGATATTTGGAGGGAAGGACGTCAATCTTAAAACCCAAAATTCTTGCAATATTTTGTTGAGAGATGGGAGGGGTATTGAAAAAGAAAATGTGGGATTTAGCAGCATTGATGGAGGTTCCAAAGGCTTCCGAAAAGGTGTTAAGCAGTGATTTGAGGGTCCGGGCTTCTTGAATAGAAGGATGGCCAAAGAGCAGGTTATCATCAACAAATTGTTGATGTGTGATGGGGGAGTGGTCATGAAGAGAGATACCCTTAATAGATCCAGAGGAGACTGAATGATGAATGAGACAACTAAGACCTTCAGCCATGAGCACAAAAAGGAAAGGGGATAAGGGGTCCCCTTGACGAATACCTCTGGATGACCGGAACGGAAGAGAGGGAGAGCCATTAACTAAGATAGAGTAGCTGGGTGAGGAAATAAGGCTCAAGACCCACCTGGTCCAAGTTGCATTGAAACCAAAAGCTAAAAGAATATGTTTGATGTAATTCCAGCTTAATTTGTCAAAAGCTTTTGATAAATCAAGTTTGAGGAGCATGCCTGGTTTCTTGAGGATTTTGAGGGAGTGAATTACCTCATGCAAAAGGATGATACCATCCAGAATTTGACGACCCTCGACATATCCAGTTTGCTCAGGTGAAATGAGGAGAGGAAGGAGAGGCTTGAGCCTGTTTGCTATGACTTTGGAAATCAGCTTATAGATGACATTGCAGAGCGCTATGGGCCTGTATTTGTCTGGGGTGCTTGAGTTCTCCTCCTTGGGAATGAGAGCAAGGAAGGTCGAGTTTAGTGACGGAAGGATCCAGTGCATGGATCGAGATTCATCCACTAAAGCCCACACTTCCATTTTAATGAGCTCCCAAAATGCATGAAAGAAATTGGCAGTGAATCCATCCGGGCCAAGCGCTTTCCCATCCTTTAGTTGAGCTATAGCTTGCTCGACCTCAAGAAGAGTAACCGGCTGAAGAAGCATTGCATTATGAACCTCAGTGATGATAGCAGGAATATGTTGTGTAACAGAAAAAATAGCTTGCTCTCGATTACCCTCTAGTTCCTGCAAAATATTGGTAAAATAATCTCGGAGCTCTGTTTCAATGTCCTCATGCGTTTCTAGTCGTGCTCCCTATGTGCTATTAAGAAAGGCTATATGATTATGCATTCTTCGTTGGATAGTAGATCTATGAAAAAAATTTGTGTTTTTCTCACCATCCTGAAGCCATCTGATTCTAGATTTCTGCCTCCAGTAAGTCTCTTCCTGAAGCCTACTCTTGTCTATTTTAGTGAGGAGAGTTGTTTCTTGTTTGTGATAGTCCTCTGTTCTGCCCTCAGTGATGATTTTCTGTTGAAGAAGCTGCATTTGTAGCTCTATCTCCTTCTTGTTGTCGAAGATGTTTCCAAACTGGGTTTTATTCCAATGCTTGAGTGAGTACTTAATATTCCTGAGCTTTTGTTGAAATTGGAACATTATTGAACCCTCCGCAGGAGTAAAGGAGCGCCAAGTCTTGCTGACAAAATATTTAAAGCTGTCATGGGAGAACCAAAATTATTCAAATATGAAAGGTCTATTACTGTGTGAACCTGGACGGGACCATTGCAAGAGAATGGGCCAGTGGTCAGAGCCAGCGAGGGGGAGAATGGATGAGTGAAAGTCCCCTCCAAGGTGTATAGCATTATCAGACATAAGAAATCGATCCAAACGGGAGGCAATCTGCTTCGTTCCACTACGTTTATTTGTCCAGGTAAAAGTGCCATTAGAGGTCTGCAGATCCACGAGCTGATTTTCTGAAATAAAATCTTTGAATCCTACGCAATCCCCTTCTATCCTTTTCCTGCCTCCTGATCACTCCTCCAAAGTGGTGGTCATGTTGAAATCCCCACCACAAAACCAAAGCGGGTAGCGCCTTAGAGAGTTTAGATCTGTCAAGGTATTAATAAGATCTAATTTCTTTTGAATGTCTTGCGGGAAATATACGTTGGTCAGGTGACCATGTATATCAGTGCCTATCAGATGAAAGGTCATTTGTATACAAAAGTGGGTCGCATGGAAGTCATATAGAGATAAGATCTGGGGATCCCATATGACTGCTAATCCACCGGACGCTCCTAAAGCATCCACAGAAACTGAGCGACAGCCAGTCCAAACTTTAGCTACAATGAGTTCTAACGATTTGCTGTTGCATTTCATTTCCTGTAGAAAAACCAATGAGGGCTTGTAAGTCTTAATCATGTTTTTGATCATCCTATGCTTTGAGGGGCTATTTAGCCCTCTGACATTCCACAAAATGAGCTTCATGAGGAACTATGCGGGAGTGCCTTATAGAACTTTGTCAACTTGGGGAATCTGCCAGATTCCACAAGTATTTCTCCTACAATGATAGTTCTCTGGAGGTCTGTCTTCCTACCACGTTTTTTTGATTCTTTCATGATTTTCCTGCCGTCCCATGGTCCACGTGCTTGTATGCCCAGGGAGTTCTTTTTCTGAGCCCGAGAGAGGACTTCTTCCAGATTGTCGATCTGCTGGGGTTTGATTTTGCTGTACTCTTTCTGATGGCATGCTTCTTCCAGAGCTAGAATGTCAAGCTCCCCAAGATCAACCCTGTCGGGATCATCCTCCGAGAGAATGGGGGTATTCATTTCCATGTCTTCTGCTTCAGAAGAGGGGACTAAAACTTGATTGGAATCCAGATCCATGAGCGAAGGGATGGGAATAGAAGGTTTGAGCTGGTTATCATTCGAGGAGGTAGCTAAAGAAGCTATGGACACATCAGTGACTAAAGGAGCTTTGAGCTTTGAATGAGGAGCATCCTGTAAGGGACTAGAGCTGTCTGGGTGGCTTTGAGGAGCTTCTTTCTGAGCTTGTTGTGCAAGAACCTCGAAGCTATTCCTAGTGACAGGGGTGTTGGGGGCAGTAGAGATGATGGGAGATTTTTTGGAGTTTTTCTTCCTGGAGGAGACTTTGGTGAAACCCTCCGAATCCATTCCAGCATTAGGGGGAGGGGGAGAGGGTTTCTGGTTCAGAGGACAATCTCGGAAGAGGTGGCCGTGTTCATGACATTTTCTACAGCGGAAGGGGATGTGCTCATAATCAATAGTCTGAATCCATTCAAAGTCATTGTGGAATAAACTTACCGAATCTGCGAGAGGTTTTGCAAGGGCCATGTACACACATATCCTGGCATAGGAGGTGTAACGACGGAGCTTCGTTTCTTCAGCAACCTTTATAAATTCTCCTAGACCATTTCCAATATCCCTCAGAGTTTCTTCGTCCCAATATTCTAAAGGTAGGGAATACAGTCGTATCCACACAGGAGCCCAGCTAAAATCTTCTTTATCTGGATGAAATCTTTCGATCCAATCACGCAGGTAAAGCCCTGCAGAGTTGAAGAAATAGGGACCTTCTTCAAATATACGATTCTTGTCCTCAAGACAATGGAAAATGGCCGTGAAAAAACCTTTGGGCCCAAGCTGCAAGGTGACCTGACCTTTGGGCTTCCACTTTGACATTATCCATCCCTGTAAGGCCTTCTCAGTTGGCCAGAGCCCTATGAACTTCCCAATAAGGGCATGATCTTTCATATATTGGATGTGTCCATTGATACGGTGACTGGGGAGATCGATTTTGATCCGATCTGCAGCTTTGGGTATACAAGTGGCAGAAGAGGCTTTCTGCTGTGCCTCAGAAGCATTTTGTCCAGTACTATCGATTTCAGGATGCTCAAAGCTGATTTTAGCGCCAGAAATTTTGTCTGTAGTGTGTGCGTTGTCAGTAGCAGTTTGCTACTCTGTCACGGCATGATTTTGCAGGTCGGGTATAACAGTGGAGTCAAAGTTGGGAGGAGGGGGGGGTGTTACCCACCCCTCCGGTAGGAGAAGCCATTCAAGGCAATCAGAAGAGAAAACTGCTTCAAGAAACCGTTACCTTGGAGAGGGGGGAAGGGCGCATCGACAAGAAACCAGAGCAAACGCAGGAAGCCGAAACCCTAGAACTCGCGCCGCACCGCCATCGCTCCAAACCATCAAATCCGACTTATAATTTTCTTTATATAGTATATTAATTACATGTTATTATATAATTTAAACAATATAAATTTTAATTAATAGTATATTCTATAATTAAAAATTTATGAATTTATGAATTTATATTTATGTTTTATTTTAAGTTATTTAAGTACAAAGGAAAAATGTATTAGTTGTGTAATGATAATGATTTTTTTTTTTAAATCATTCTTATTTATAGTCACATCAATGCAATTTTTTATTAATTTTATTTTGGTACAACTTTTGAATTGAATTTAACCATGGTTACATCGATTTTGGTGCAACAAGTGAATTGCAAATTCATAAATATTATTTTATTGGTTTAACTATTATTTTATTATTTCCTAGGAGGCCTATTTTAGACCTCAAAATTCCCTTAATAATATTAGATTAGTGTGGACAAAGGAGTTAGACTCCATCTTTTTATGTTGATAATCAATTTATGCTACAATACAGAAAAATAAGCAATTCAAACCATAAACTTGAGTCTTCCAAACCTATTTACTCATTTCAAGAGTTATAAAGGTGAGGAAATGAAACATCATGGAGAAAAAATAATTAAAATTTTAATATTAAAAAATATTTTTGGGTTTAAGACTGAGTATTATTATTTTCAACGGAAATAAAATAAATAAACTTCAATTTTATGACTTTTAATTAAAAATAAATAAATTTAAATGATTTTTTTTTATAATAAAAATTTAAATTTTACTATTTATTATTAAAAATAAATAATATATATATATATATATATGGAATAATAATGACATGATACCACGTAGAGTATATTATATTTTATATTTTAAATAATATTTTAAATTTAAATTAGAATAATATATTTAAATAATATTTAAATTATAAAATTATATTTTTATATGTTTAATATATTTTATATATTTACACCGAAGGAGTTTACTATTGAATCATTCCACTGCTCACCATAGTCGACCTTTTTATTTTCTATCGTTGATTCAAGTAAACAACTGTCACATTGCCCAGTGTTGAATCTGTATAATAATCAAGTTGGAGAGTCAGGGAATGTCCTGATGTTTCTCACTAAAACAAAAAACTTTACAATTACTCTTTATGCCATTTTCACAACTTAAAAGAATCCTGTCATGTTGCAAACTTAGAAGTCAGGGAATATCTGCAATTTCCCCACTTACTGAAAAAATAATTTACAGTTATTTTCTCTACCATTGCCACAATTGTGCTATAAATAGAGAAAAAATGGATTGACACTTCATTTCACGGCCAACACAGTTACACAGAGAAAAATGGCCGAAAGACAAGGAGAGATTGGAAGGATGGTCACTGTTTCGATTCTGGTCACTCTTGTTATTGTTTTCATCAATGTTAATGTTGTGGAGACATATAATGATGTTGCTGCTACAACACATCGTCATGCCACTCCAGGTCTCCTCTCTGCCTTGACGTTAGCCAACGTTCAATCTCCTCTTCCGGCAGACAGTCAGCGTTCTACCGCAGCGTCATCCCTCCAATCGCTTATGTTTAATTGTTTATCTTCTGAGTACGTTGGTGGGGAGGATACTTCAGGTCTACCATCTACCACAGTGGTTGATCCAGCTTCGTGTGGTTTTTTGTCTTCTACGGTGGAAGGAGAACCACGTGGTCAATGTAGCTCTAACCAAGGCCCTTTGTGTCATTCGAATTGGGATGGTTCCAACTCGGTGGTCCCCATTGGTATCTCCGCTGACCCTGACCAGGGTTCGTCTAAACCTTTTTATGAAGGTGTGGATCCACTTTCAAATCTAGTCAAACCCGTCAGTTTACCTAACTGGAAGGTTAGCGAGAAGACAGGTTTGATTTCTAACCCTTATAATCTGCATGTCTCTTCGATTTTGCCTTTGTATTCTATTCGGAATTCTTCTTTTGTTTCTCATAAGTGTCTTATTAATGATTTTAACCATAAAAACATTAATAATTTGAATAATAATATTATCAACAACCATATTACTAAAAATAATAATGGTTTTAAATATTATTATTATTAATAATAATTGTATTAATAATAAGAATAATAATAATACACCGAAGGTAGTTCATCTCGACCTTTTTATTTTCTGTCGTTGATTCAAGTAAACAACTGTCACATTGTCCACCATTGGATTTGTATAATAATGGAGATGGAGAGTCAAGGAATGTCCTAATATTTCTCACTAAAACAAGAAACTTTACAATTACTCTCTCTACCATTTTCACAACTCTGCAATTCCAACATACACATTACATACCATAAAAGAATCTTGTCATGCTGCGAACTTAGAAGTCGGGGAATATCTACAATTTCCCCACTTAATAAAAAAATAACTTACAATTACTTTCTCTTCCATTTCCACAATTGTGCTATAAATAGAGAAAAAATGGCTCGACACTTCATTTCACGGCCAACACAATTACACACAGAAAAATGTCTAAAAGACAGAGAGAGATTGGAAGGATGGTCACGGTTTCAATTTTGGTCACTCTTGTTATTGTTTTCATCAATGTTAATGTTGCGGAGGCATCTAATGATGCTACTGCTACAACACACCGAACTGCTTCTTGTATGTGTGGTTACATTTTATATTTTTATTTATTGGATTTCTCGGTTTTAACCATTTATGTTATAAATATTGTTGTGATGCAGTACTTCCTGAAGATGACCAGCTTCCTCCAAGTTGTTATTTTGTACATAAGCCATGTGGCACATGGAACTCTCTGCCTCCAAATGGATGCACAGGTCTTATTGGTGGAACTATCTGCTGCGACACGACGAAAGCACATCCTCCAAATTCGTTATAGTTTTGTTTACGTTGGCAAAAGGAAATGGCTAATCTTTTGGAGTGTAATTATGAAAAATAAAGAATAATAATACTGTGGCATTTACCGATGGCTTTTGTTATATATACTATAGAAAGTTGATTTCACTTATGAAAGAATGATTTTACATCTAAAATTTTTGTGATTTATAATTTAGATAAATGTCTATAATTTTTTATAAATGTTTTTCTGATTAATTACATTATTAGAATTTAGTCAATAATCTATTCAATATAGAATACTATCACATATAATCAGACTTAATATTTTATAGCAAAAACGATCATATCTCAAACCTAACTCTCACCATCGAACACTTTCGTTTATGAATTTTGAATATATATATCTTTGAAGAAGAATAACTCTCTAACCCTCTCACACTGATCACTAAATTCGTTTCATATGCACTTCTTCATTTCAAAATGAATGTTTTTTGTATTTTATTAATTTCGCGCCACATGATGAAATAATATTAAATTAAAACATGATTGTACACTGCAAGAGCAATCGATTTCAGACTCAATATCACTTGAAATTATTATATAATCTTTATCACTATGTTATTATCATCACAGTTGCAAGTTGGTATTATATATATATATATATATATATATATATATATATATATATATAATTTAAGTTTCTTAATTTGTTTTATACAAATTTTATATAATATATTATTTTAAAATTTAAAATTTGAAAAATAATTGGTGCACTTTAAAATTTTAAATTTGAAGAGTTTTTGTTTCCTTGTAGTTTGATTTGGCAAAATTATTTAACAATAAACAAATAAAATAAATTTGAAATAAATTAGTCAATCTATCATTGATAGTGGTTTTGCCAATTTTATATATATATATATATATATATATATATATATATATATATATCTTAACTTTAATATGCCAAAGGATAGGAGGAATCAAATCTCTTGACGTGATTTTTTTGTTTAAAGTGAATTTTTTTGTTTTGGTCCCTTAATTTAGCTCAATATAGTCAATACAATCCAACTATGCATGAACCCCATCCTAGCTGTGATAATAATTGGACCAAGTAAACCAATTTTTATAGTCAATCCCTATGCAATATAGTTAATGTTTGTAAATATTATTTAAAAGAAATATATATTATAAAAGATTATTTTTATGTTAGGAAAAAAAACTAATAATGACCCTACCTTACCAACCAACCAAATACTATTAACAAGTAAAGTAAACTCGTTATATGAAGGGGTTTCATTAAAATTGTTCGTTAACATAATTCTTTTTTTTTCCAACCTTGAAATGCTTGCCATATTTTAAATATTTAATTGCTTCAAAACATTTTCAAATAGCACAAATGCAAAATAATTCCTTCTTCTTTTTTTCCAATCTTGAAATGCTTGTGATATTTTAAATATTTAATTGCTTCAAACATTTTCAAATAGCACAAATGTAGAATAATTCCATTATGTAGCAACTCAAGCATGCTATTTTCACTAGAGAAATATAATATGAGCCACTAGAAAATTAGAAATTGGCATTGAAATACCAAGAGAGCTTGCAAAGTTGAGTTGCGTTTCTAGTGGAATGTTGACAATTTTACAAATAATTATTTTCCACCATAAACATCCATACCAAGCTCTTCGTTTTTTGTCTACATAACTTTGATAGCCTATTATAGCTACAATATAGCTTTCATAGCCTATTACAACTACAACATAGCATTAATAACTTATTTGAACCTTCCAAAAAGGAAATTTAACATTATGCAAAAAGAAAAAAAAATCATGCACTAATGCTAAGGTAAAAACTATTTCCAACAGAATAAAGGCAAGGAAACATGGATAACATTTATGAAAGGAAATCATTAAATATTGTTGCTCATTTGCAATAAAATTTCATTCTATGCCTAGATTGGGCAAGGCAATCACCAATCCAGGTAGTCAATTGGAACAGATTGATTACTTCTGCTCTTTGATATAAATTCAGAGTCCCTGTATTTTCTGGTATCCCATCTAGCTTAAGTATACTGCAATATGTATCAAACAATTTTGCGATTGGGCCATTGGCAACCTCTTCTTTTGTTCCATATTTGAATTCATCCACAACTATCTTGTGCATCTCTTTATCAACATGGTTGAGCTTTACCTTATCCTTTTTGTAGGGCATTGTCCTATTGCATGTTCCTCCAAGCCACAGTGAACAGACGTATTCATGTCCTCACAATCACAGTTGTTCTAGCTAATTTCCAATATTTATATGATTAGCACATGGCCTTTAGTCTTTTGATATTGCATTAGTGGGATTATGTGCAGGTCCCACATGGTTGTGGTTAAAATTTACATTAGCAAATTTTTGGGGTGTTGCACTCCCAATCCTTAAATTTGGGACGCATCCAATTGACATATTTCGGTGATAATTCATTCAAGATGTTGTATGCATAACCACAAGACAAAATTGATACTTCAAGCACAATAATGAAAGACAAATCTTCTTAAATCTTGACGAGATGAACTACCTTCGGTGTATCTTTGCACCTTTAGGGGTGACTTTAATGATCGTTAATGATCGAAGCAACATGAAATCCACTCATCATTCACGTTTGTACACTCCATTCACATTTTTATGTATATTATGGTGTGTTGAATGCATAAATTCACATTTTTATGTATATTATAGTGTTTTGAAATTAAAGCTGCATTGTATTTTCGATAGCATATATTTTTCTAGTTGTTAAATAAAATGATGTGACATTTTTAAATCATATTTTGTTGAGAAAAATAATAATATATAATTTTTAATATATTTTATTAATATAGTTAATAATTATATATTTTTAAATTTATAAGGTTTTATATAGATGGTAATTAGATGTAGTGTTATGATATTATATAATATTAAGGTTAAGGTGAGTGGTGAATTGTGAGTACTCTTATTTCAAGAATTATATATATATATATAGTGAAGTTTTTGGAGCACTCTGTAAAATTTTTGAAGTGTCTAAAATTTTGGATGAACACATCCCTCATCTTCGAGACAACTTATCCTCCAACACAAAATGTTGAGATAAAGAATTGAAGAGTGTGTAGCTAAGTATATATGAAGGAATGATTATGATACTTAAAGTTAAATATAACCTTTGATGAAAAAGATATATTAATTAGTCTATTAGCGTGTGTCTTACTAATAAGTGCTCTAGTCCAAATTGGGACAAAACACATAAAATTATGAAGTTTGACGATGTTTGGTCAAATGAGATAACTCTAGAAAGTTGTGTATAAATATCGTGTAAGTATTTTTTTATAATCTAGAATATCTTATGAGGATATTAAAAGCATTTTTTTAAGAAAGTACTTGGTAACATTTGAGAAATATTTTAATATTTGAATGACAACTTTTCCCTATGGATTCAGATCTTAGTGTAATATGATGTTTTATTGAAAATTATTTATGTCGATTTTTTTTTAATTTTTTGTAAATAATAATAATAATAACATATTTTAGAAAAATAATAATAATTTAATGATATATTTTAAAAAATAATAAATTAAAATATTTAAAAATATATTTTTTAATATATATATATATATATATATATATATTAAGATTTTCAAAAGTTTAATCTAAAAAATTATAAATATAATTTGTCCATTAATATTTTGACTTTTACATTTAATATTAATAATTAAAAATATGTACAATTTGAATACGTGTGTATTTTTAAGTTTAAATTTGCAAGGATATAATATGTATAACTTCTTAAACATCAAAATAATGAATTATATGCATTAAGGAAGGGTCTCTTGTTTTTCTTTGTCCTATAGTATAAATAAGAGAGTTTTATACACTAATTTAATATCTCATCTGACAGTGTCATTAAATTATTATTATTAATATTATTTAAAAATAATTTTTTTTATGATTAACATATTTAAATTATATGTATAAAAAAATGTATAATTAACTCTTTTTTTTGGAATTTACATGTATAAGGGATAGTGTTTCAAAGAATTATAATTAACTCTTTTTATTAATGTTTCTCCTCATTACTCTTCATGTTATAACTTGGATATAATATGTATATAATATTTTAACGTAGTGATATGATTGGAAAAAAAATGATTTAACCAGGAACTAGACACATTTGTGAGAGATGTGAGAGAGGTGTGAGAGATGCATTAGCACAAGTGTGAGACGCCAAACATGTGCACAAGTGTAAGAGTCTTGCAAACCTGAACACATTTCCTCCCTTCCATCCTCCACCCTTTAGGTTGTTATCTTTCCTTTGCTCCAACATTTTTTAAATTCTTAACATATAGAAATACTTTGTTATAATGCCATGTCCAAAAAAAACTATAACTCATTAACACTTATTCATATCTTTTTTAAAATTAAATTAACCAATTTAATTTTAATAACATAAAAAGTATAATTATTTTTAAAATAAATTTCAACTTTTAATATATAACTATTATTAAAAATATTTTCTGGTGGTTAAATCTTTACCATTAGCTTAAAATTAAATTAAACTTATAAACCACTCATTATACATCATGGAAATATAAATGAAAAATGTTAACCTCCCCATCATTTAAACCAATATTATTAAATGAATCATAATCATAACAGTTGAGGGATATCTCTCGCGAGCACCATTTGGGCAGTGAGGTTGTACGTATGCTGTGTGGAATGTACGGAATCCCAGAAGACGTATTTGGAGGCATTTGCACAAGTCAATCTCTTATCCATCCTGTTGCATAATATTCCCATTTCTATTAATCCCGTTCCGCAGCAACCCTTGTTGGATGTCTCAAACCCTGCAACAAATCCATCACAACAACCATATCACACCAACAAAGAAAACTTACCCAAAAAAGAGAGGACATAACTATGAATAAAATAAACATTTTTCATTATAAACCGTACCATATTTGGCAGGATTTCTCACAAGGTCTATGAAGGATTCGTAAATGTCGATATAGACAATTTTAGCGTCCGGAAACTGAGCTTTGAGGCTACATATGGCTGCTTTCAATTTCGTGTTGTAGCTGAGGGCCGCTTGGTTCAGTTCATCGACACAACCGTCCAGTCCAGGCTTCCCATACATCGTTTTCTGCACAGGCAGGCACCCCGGAGGTGCCACACCATAGATACCAAATTTGCGGGCACCCACACTGTATATATCCTGAAATATAATGCGGTGGATAGTGGCGTTATAATTTGCAAGTAGAATAGAAGCACTGGAAAATTTAAGCACTTGCATAGCTTCTAATGTGTAAATATGCCAATTACAGAGTCTATTGTCGTCTCTGAATATAAATAATTGACTTCGTCTCCATGCACATTAGCAGCTTTTTTAACCTATACAGTTTCAGTCCGACTAAGGCAACTACTTGGCTTGTTATTTTTTTGGGTATTGGTGCCATTACAGAAAAGAAATCTACATTACATGCAGTTGTGAGCCAAAGTGGGGTTGTTAGTCCAACTAGATAAACAAGTTACTTCCTCTGCAAGCTATACACAGTTCAGTCAAAAGCGACTATCAATATTTGTGCATTAATATACTGGGGCATTATACGTCAGTCATTGGATTTAACGAAGTACAAAATTTAACAACATACACTGCCCCAATGTATTAATGGAGCTATATTACATGTCTGTCAAAGTAACTACAAAACTTGTGATTTAAAAAAAATCATTTTGGGTAACGATACTAAAGCAGCCACAAGGATATTTTTAATGGAGCTACACAACTTGTTATTTTAAATAAAATAAAAAAATTTGGTATTGGTACTTCGCAAATCTACCTCCATCAAATTGTGAGTAAATGTTCAGCCCAAGGCAGCTACACAACTTGCTATTGAAATTTTGGGTATTGGTACCTTTGATAAAAGAAATCTACCTCAATCAAATTGTGAGCAAGAGTGAGGTTGTCAGCAAAATTAAGTGAACAAGTTTCTTTCATTACCTACATGTAAGTAGCTTTTTCTTAAAGCTATACAGTTCATTCCAAGTAATGGGTACTTCTCAAATCTACCTCCATCAAATTGTGAGCAAGAGTTCAGCCCAAGGCAGCTACGCAACTTGTTATTTTAAAAAGAGAAATTTTGGGCATTGGTAACTTTTCTCATTTTGGGTATTGGTACCTTTTGAGAAAAGAAATCCACGTCAATCAAATTGTCAGCAAGAGTGAGGTTGAGATTGTTAGTGAAAATAAGCAAACAAGTTTCTTTGAATCCTACATAAAGAAATCTACCTCAATCAAATTGTGAGCAAGTGTGAGGTTGAGATTGTTAGTAAAATTAAGTAAACAAGTTTCTTTCAATCCTACATGGTGGTAGTTTTTCCTTAAAGATAAACAGTTCAGTCCAAGAATAGTAGCTTTTTTTTAAAGTTATATGGTTCACTCCAATTTAGGCAGCTTGTTAGTCTTGGGAAAATTTTTGGGTATCCGTACCTTTGAGAAAAGAAATCTACTTCCATCAGGTTGAGGAAGAATGAGGTTGTTAGTACTCTTTTTGAGAGTGAGATTGTTGAGGCTGAATTCAGTAAAATATTTTATTTTAACAATGTATTTTTATAAGATTTGAAATAACAACTATTCTTAAAACCACTTAAACTAAATCCGATTCACGAATTACATAATTCATTGGGTATAAATATCTCAATTAAACGGACAAGTTACATAATTTGTTATATATGAAAATCCCAATTAAATAAAAAGTTACTTCCTTACCCCCACACACATATATATAAACAGCTTCTTTAAGTTTAGTCAAAGGAAGGCCTGTGAATATTCCAAAAGTTTAGTCAAAGGGAGGCCTGTGAATATTCCAATTACATGGTCTGTTATCTTTGAATATCCCAATTAAATTAGCAATTTACTTCCTCTACCTGCACATTAACAGCTTCTTTTAAAGCTATAGAGTCCAATCACAGAGGGCTTTATAACCATGTGCAGTATACTACTTGGTTAATCTAAACTAAAACCTGGATATATTAATTATGAATAAATAGGCATGATTTTTTTACTATATTATCAGAGAATCATGAGGACCCTAGATGTATCAAGCAGCTTTTTTCTTTTCCAATGCAAGTAGAAAGGTTACAGACATTTAGATTCATACTGGATATATTAAATAAGACAGTTTTTTTCAATGATTGTTCACAGAATAATGATATTAAAGGAACAAAGGAAATTAGAAGTACTCTGTTTAAATCTCATTGAGCAGCTAAACCTATACTGAGGGGAGACATTTAACTTACCAAAAAAACTTCTTACCTGGACAAAATTCCGGAAGATTTGCAGCACGAAATCTTGATATTGCGAAACATTGAACTGCCTTCTCCGGATGGGTAGAGCAAAGTAATTTTCAATAAAATCGTTGGTTCCCGAACAGGATAGGACTATGGCCTCTCGGATTATACTGAGTGCCTTGTCCTTTCCCACTCGCTCTTCCAAAAGCACACGGTAATCCTTGAAAAATTTCACTTGTTTCCACATTGGTATCACGGACTGCAACAATATTCAACCATGCTTCTCAGCTTCAGTCACACACGCTAAGTCCTCAAAATTTGAAATGGAGTTGTCTACCACAGAGTAGTTAGGATGGTAAGTTTTTGTGGAAATTAGGTAAAATAAATTTAAAAAAAGGTTTGAATCATTTTTTTTAATAGTGGAAATGGATTCAGCATCATTAATTTTGAGTGAGCACCCAAAATTCTGAAATTTGATAATTATAATTTAAATTTTCAAAATTTTTGCTAAATTTTTTAATATCCTAATCAGAATTTCTGAATTATTTTGTGGGTTTTTTTTTTAACTAAAAAATTTGAAATGTTCCGAAAAAAACATGGATATCCAAAAAAACACTAATCTAGATAATGAGATTATTGTCACCAGAATTTCTGAGTTATTTTGTGAGTTTTTTAAAACTAAGGCGTTTGAAAGTTCCTGAAAAAAACATGGAAATCCAAAAAAACACTTACACCAATCTCGGCAGTGAGGTTATCATATCCACTTCCTGCAGAAGCAAAGCTAACGCCTGTGGCGAGATCTTGGGTAGTGAGATCAGGATCTAAAAATGGTGGTAACATGTCCTTGATCCCCAATGCTGCAGCTGCAAACCAGGAAAATGATTTCAATAATTAGGTACTAGTCAGGATTACGCTATTTTCAAGAATGATCTAAAGTTAGATACTAGTTAGATTATGTTATTTTATATAGCAAAATTGTAGGGAACAACTATTTTTATTGGATATACCAATGAAATCTGTTGACAGTTTGCCATTAGAAAAGCGGCCTGTGGGCTTCTGATCGGCGAAATCTCGACCATATGGAGGAAAGTTGGCTCTGAATAATGTGGGAATGTAGTTATTATTGCCCGGATCCACAATCGAATCCCCAAAAACGAACAGAGCAGGCACTTTGCCTGTAATGTTATTTGCTGCTGCATTGGCCGTGGCTATCCCTGCCAAAATACAGACAAGAGATAATGCAAAGGAAAAACGACTCAACTGCGACATGGAAAATCTTTACCTCTGGGCAGAGCTAATGATCGTATTGACCTGCCATTTTATTAATTTCTGCCTGTCAGTTCGATTGTTGCAAATGGAAGTTCTCTGGCGCAGTGGTAGTATTTATTTGGTTTATTCAGAAAACGAACACAATACCTAATCCAACGCGGCTCAATGAATGACACCAAGTAAAACATGTTATGGTAGTTGAATGCACAACGTCCATCTGTACTAGCGACATAAAGTTTCAATTATGATTGCAGCAGAAAGCAGGAGGAAATTTGCAGGCCAGACACCAACGTCCTTCTCGAAATTTATTAGAGGTTTATTTTTTCCATGCTGACAATATAAAATATAGCAGCTTTTTCATTTTAAAAGTGTCTTAAGTTGGTAGGTTGGACCATCTACAATAACTTAGTTACTAAATAGGGATAACATCAAGTTGTTATTATAGTTAATGCAGGTTTATTTTATTACTGTTAAGGAAAGTTATATTATTTGAAATTTTTCTGTGGTCCTCAACGGTAACTTCTCACCCCCTGCCAAAAGTAGCCCATCACTCAGGCTCAATATCTCTGGTCTCATCTGATGTACCTAAGCTCTTCCCATTACTAAGCAGTGATACACGTTAATGGTTGATGAGCTGTACTAGTTATTATGGAAATGCTATGTGTAAAGCTAAGCATGTATACTGGTTAGATTCAAGCTCTATTCACTCTATATGATTGGTATAAGCTCTGTTCTTATGATTAGTGTACTATGATTCATTCATTCCCCCTTTGATTGCCATTACTTCCACTATTAATAAGGGTTATGAATACTTAGCGGATTAGCTCTGGTAATGGTTATGTAAGCTTCAATAAGACCATAAACTTTTTCCCTTTGTCTAGGAAAATCAAGCACAGTTTTAAGACTCCAAGCCAACTTAAATAAAACTTGTTTATTATTTTGATATAATAATTTATATTTTAAACTTTTCATATCAAAATAATTTTATATTTTAAAGTTAAAATGAAATGTTTAAAACCTATGATATATATTATTGGTGAATAATTTAAGAGTTTAAAAAAATTTAGATAATTTATATTTCAAAAAATAAAATTAAGATTAAAATATGAATATCTATTAAATATTAATAGTTATTGATAAATAATTAATGATATTAAATACAAGTTGACCAATTTCAAAATATTTTTAAAATAAAATTAATTAATATATCAATTTTATTTCTAATATTTTTAAATTTAAAATATTTTTAAAATAAAGTTGATTAATATATGAAGTTGTCTTTAGTGCTACTTTTTGGAGTCTTTGGTGCTAGAATACAAATTTGAGGTGAAATCTTGATTTGTGTTATGTAAACTAGTTTTTTGACTATCTATATGAATTCAACACCCTAAAAAATCTGTAGGGAACTTTAATTGTGCAGGGGTTATACATCAACCTTATGATTTCAATAAATTCCTACTTGATTTTAAAGAAATTAAAAAGGAAAAATCCAAAACTTCCCAAAAAAAAATAGCAATAAAGACAACTCGTTAATTTATTTCTTAGCTAGGTTGTTTCACATGAGAAATGGCGGGATTAGATTATTGTTGTCTTACTTGCCCATATGACCAATGGATACGGAACACATACTCTTAATTGTTTAAACATGTAGTGAGATGACGAAAAGAGGGGAACCTTTCATAAGACGTCTGACACTCATCAAATGGAGCACCATCCTCCCCCTCTAGACTCTTGTCAAATCTTCTCACTCTGTCTAATGATCTCTACGCCTACTTCCCTGACATGCTCACCTTGTGCGACTGGTTAAATATTATTGCCATGAAGGGGGAGTGAATTCACATGTCATGGTTGATTAAATCATTGCTCAGAAGCAACTTCTGGATAGAAGGCTCTACCAGATGTTGCGAATTTTGAAGAAGGACCCTGTGGGAGCCATGAAACACAGACTGTCCTCAGCAAGAAGGTTCTTTAGTGAGCTTTGCTCCACGAGGCTGGGATTTTCTTGTCGTGGCGTTGACTTACAATTTGAATTGACCATGAGGAGTTTCTTTTGGAGAGAGACTAATCATGTTCTTCAGATTTCGCTCGAGCTTTCTAGTGCAGTGGGACACCATTGCGACACTAGGTTGGCCTCTCTCTATCGCGGGTTAACTTGGTTATTTCTTGCTCCTTCATTTGTAGGGGACTATGTCTTGACCTCCACCTCTATTAAAGTTTTAGCTTTGATTTCCTCCATGTTGTTTGTTTGTTGTGTCGTTGCATTTTGGGTGGAACCTCAATTTTTCCTAGGTCTTGAACCTTTGTGGAGCTCTTACTCTCTTGAATGTCATTCTTTCCTCGCAAACCAATTATGTGTATAGCTTTCTTTTCAATTCTACCCTCGGCCCTAGACCTTGTTTTGGGTGAACTTTCGTACAAACATCTCATCCCCACCACCGTGTCTTTCTAAATAGAGTAGTCTAAAGGGGCCTCGTTTTAGCCCGGAAAAGCCGCCCAGCGGCTTTGAGACTAGCTACAACCCTTTAGACTATCCTTCTCTACCACCCCCCTCCCTCGTTGTTGGCCCAACCCTCCTCCTCGTGCAACCAGCGTGTCTTGTGAGCGAGCTCGTTTTCAATGGGCGGCAACATACTATCAAGAGTGTAGAAACCGAGGTAATACATGAGCTCAAATTAGAGTTGAAGGCTCCCCAACATATTTTTGGGATCTCACCTTACCACATATTCAGGAAGAACTCTCACACGCTAAAAAGGGAATTAGCCAACCAACCAGTAGAGTCTTCTTTCAAATGCAGAGGTATTGGCAGACATGGTTGATTGAGTTCTTGATATAGGTCACACGTCCGGATGATATAATCAATATTTTTTCAGTAGAAAAAAACGTTGTATATATTAGAATATAAACAGTGCATTTTCAAAATTACATTCTCAGCGAACAAGAAAACAACGAGAAAATCAACATTGCATAGCCAAAGGTTAAGATGCTCATTCAAAGAATGTATAAGCAAGTTAAAAAGAGCCCGGCTACCTCAATTATGGGAGGAGTTACCCATCCCTTCAAAATTTAACAACTATCATGCTTGGAAGACATGAAAGGCAGAAAAGGATGAATAAAACTATTAGTAAACCATAGCAGCATATACAAATATGAAGGCGAAGTTGAAAATGACTGCAGAGTAAAAGGATAAGGATGGCCTTCAAAACTGTGAGGGGCAAATTGAAAATAAAAACGGCCCAAACGAAAAAGTATTGTCCAGTCCTGTAGATATATGCGCATAAGCAGGCTCACTTGAATGTGATCTAAGCAAGCTCGCTTGAAAAAATCAGGTCAGTCTTCTATCTTAAATCGGAGATTGTGACAGCATTACAGGCTCATATGTAATAATATATGGCAGGCTCACTTGAGAAATGAGACCACGCTCTCTTGACAAAAAGGTAGGTCAGTGCGAGAATCTGAAGCCAGAAGAAGTGTTTTCATAACTATGTAAATCTGCCTTGAAATACAACAAGAAGTATACACACTGTATTAGCAGTGCCACTAAACCTGTACCAAAAAATAGACCTATATCCAACCATATAAATATAAAATGTCCAAAAAACAGTGAAATAAGATTGCAATTCGACAAACTCAAGGGATGGGAATGGAAGACTCCCATATCTGCATGCCATCTCTGAAGTGTATGATCTTCATCAACCCAAAGTTAGCCATTAGGCCCTTCGTTGACAACCTATCTGCACGAGTGTTATTCTCGCGATATATATGATTGATAGAAGGGCAATTCAACCTCCTCCATAGTCTCTGTGTTCTTTCAATCCAACCATGTAGACTCAGGGACAACATAAGAAATTTGTTGGTAATCCATCCAATGACAAGTTCTGAATCCCCATATATGTTGATGTCCTGAATTTCAAGGTTAGAAACAGCCAGACCCCCCCAAAGAGCCATAATCTCGGCTTTGTTGTTAGACCCAGGGCCACCATTCCAAAAAATGTGAATTCGTTCACGATTGGACAGTTTGAGCCATACACCACATCCAGTGTTACCCTCCACCGAGGCCCCATCAAAAAAGATGGCAGGGATGGCAATCTCATTAGGTCTTATATGATGAGAGCCATCCAGCACAGTGAAAACATGTTGGGGTCGATCATCCAACCAACTTTTAATGGCCTGATAGACACGATGTATCTGGAAGGGTCTGTCCTAAAAAATCATTTGATTTCTAGCCAACGAGACCTCCCAAATGAGGAAAAAAGGGAGCGAATTGTAATTAGACTTCAGCTTGTCCCAATCATTTGCAGCAGATATGAAATCCACAAGAGACCATAACGGATTCATAAAAAATGAACTGAATAACTTCCACAATCTGGATATGATATGACAGGAGAAAAATAAATGAGAAATAGTTTCTTCCTCCATACAGCAGATAGCACATCGACTGGGTCCTTGATGACCTCTCTTAAGTATCTTCCCACGTAAGTATCTTCCCACGCCAAACCAACCACCCGAAGAGAGTGATTTTCATGGGGATTTTCCTATGCCAAAATGGATAAAAAATTCTAGACGCTTGTACTTGTTGAGATAGGGAAATGATATTACGATAAATATCCTGTACAATGACCATATTATCCTTGAGAGGTCCATTCCATATGATCTGATCACCACCTGTAGCATAACAAAAACCTTCACCCCTCATATGATCACGTAGTTGTTCCCACTCGACAGCATTAGCCCCATCCAGTCCCAATTGAATAGCTGTTTTGAAAATTGGAGCAGCAAATGACCACACATAAATAGTTTGGGATAGATACATAATACATCTCTGAGCCAAAGTGTGGACTAGCCATTGAGATGGGGCGGATTGAAGAGGCAGAGAGAGAATGATCAGGAATCCAATCGGAATGCGACCCCCATCGCGAAATAGCCAGGTTAATCGAGGAGCCACGTGAATCAAATTTTTTTTGAAACTGCCCCAAATGCAGGGAATTCACCGAGGAAATGAAAATTCGTGACAGATGAGAAAATATAGAATATCACCGTCAATATATTTAGCCCTGATAATGGCATTCCAAATGCTAGTACCATTAATGACCCGCCAAAAGGATTTAATCAATAGGGCACAATTAAAAACACAAGTATTCAGAATACCCCAACCGTCCATATCCTTTGGCCTGCATAAAGTTGCATAACTACATAGATGATATTTCATGTCCATATTAGCCCCACCCCAAAGAAATTGGGAAATGATACTATTGATTTTGTTTACAATTCCTGCTGGCAGGAAGAAAAGATGACCCCAGAAAACCATTATCTGAGACAGGACTGCCTGTATCATGATAAGCCGCCCTCCCATGGACAACCAACAGTGAGTCCATCAGCAAATCCAATCCCTGAACCTTTCAACAAACCAAATCCAATCTCTGATTTTGTAGCCACAAGGTTTAATTATATACCCCAGATATTTAAAACCCAGAGATGCCAGCCTATATTCGACTCCCAAAAACTTCGCAATGAACATGACCTCCTGAATATCACCGAACTCATAAATGAGGAAATATTTTCTGTTGTTGATACCCAGACCTGTTGCGGATTCGAAACGCATGAACATAATATGAATATAGAACCAATGGTTTCTGACCAGATATCCAAAGAGTAAAAGGTCATCAACAAATAGGGAGTGCGATGTGGATACAGAATTTGAAAAAGCAAATCCCTTAATGTAGCCCTTCTGCTCGGCAGTGTGCATGATCTTACTAAATCCGTCCATTATGAGGATGAAAATGAGCGGGGATAGTGCACACCCTTGTCGCAATCCACGACCAGCCTCAAAAAATTTAGTTGGAATGCCATTCACAATAACAGCATATCTAATAGTGGATATACAAGACATTATCCAACGGATAATCTGAATGGGAAGACCTATCTTGAGCAATACAATTCTGGTGTATGACCAGTCCACTGAATCATATGCCCTGTGTAGATCCACCTTCATAACCAGAGCCTCCTTTTTATCCGAGTGCATTGAATGAAGAACCTCCTATGCAATGGCTATTGCATCATGAATTGATTGGCTCTTAAGAAAACCATATTATTCCTTTGAAATATGAACAGGTAAAACAACTTTAATTCGATTTGCTATAATCTTTGAGGTGACCTTATAAATGAGATTACAAAGAGCAATGGGCTGGAAATCTGGGAAAGATTGTCGATCCGCAACCTTCGGAATAAGGGCAATGAACGAGTTCAAATTTGCCGGCATAAAACCCTGTATGCGAAACAACTCCATCAAATCAGTAATTTTTGCACCAAGTAAATCAAAAAAGAAAATGAAAAATTCCGCAGGCCATCCATCTGGCCCCAGGCATTTATCATGTGGAAAATATTTCAAGACCATAAGAACCTCATTCCCTATGATGCACTGATCAATCGAAGCAATGGCCTCATCATCAAAGAATCTTGTAATATGATCCAAAACCCAAGTCTGATTCTCGGCGCTAATCGATTGATCTTTCAGATAAAATGATGAGAAATAAGAAAAAGCTTCCTTTTGAATCTCAAGACTAGAATAAGCAAAGTTGTCATCATCCCTTTTTATGCGCCAGATAGCATTTCTATTCCTCCTGGCATTTGCAAATTTATGAAAGAAATGAGTGTTAAGATCACTTCCTTCAGCCATGAAATTCTACTTTTTAACCGCCAGGTAACCTCCTCAATCCTTAATATCTCCCGCTTCCTGGAATCGAGATCATTCAACAAACACATAGAAGAAACATCAGGGTCTGTAACTGAGAAAGAAGCATAAATATCCGCCATATGTCTGGAGATCTTCTGTAACTTATATTTGAGTGCCTTTTTTTTCCTAATATCCCACTCCTTTGACTCCTTCTTAATATTCTGGAGCTTGCAATGAAAATGGTTCCAATCCCTGAGATCCTCAAACTCCTCATCATTTTTCCGGAGCCCGTTAATCAAACTTGTGTATTCCTCATCCTCTAGCCATATTCTGTTAAATTTGAAAGGCCTACTGATGGGGGAAAAATCCCACAGTCCCGGTTCCCTTCATCTTTACAATCTCTGTTGTGTATAAAATGCATTCACAATTTTGTGCCAAACCAAATCCACCCTTTAGGCAACCTCACACTGTTCTAACTGCTTGAACTGCTTAATTTCTTCCTCTTATTCATTAATCAAATTCGTGGAATTTGATAAATGAATTTCTATGGTCAAAGATATATAGTCCTCCAAATACGGTCTTTGTTAATTTAAATAAACCTGTGTGCGGAAGTTCCCTTCCCTTATGGTTCATAAAAATCATACAACCACTATTCAGTGCTTTTTATACCAAACCCAATAAACTCTTTATGGGTAATATTTATAAGCTTTTATAAACTTTAAGGCATTTGGCCCCCTATCAAAAGCACTCCATTTGATTGATGTAACCAGGTATTTTTAAATACACATATCCGAGTTCTATCTTTGTGGGAGTAATTAAATAAGTATTTATATTGCAGGCCACAACCACTATATATATATGTGTGTTGACACTTTTCAACACACCGCATATCCGACCAAGCGGGCATTTTTATTCACTTTAACCCCTCTCCAATTACGACTCAAGCACTTGACTTCAACAAAGGTTGGACTCATTAACGGTCCTTAACCTAACATTCTCACAACTCAGAATAAAAGGTTAAAACATATTAATAACCCATCTTATTAAAGTCGAATCATATTCGATTCTTCATAGCTCAGATGTTAAATATTTCAACAATCTCACCATACCAACGTATTATATATCTGGGCCCCACATTACAGTTAAAGGCTCGAATTTGTTTGATTTAATACCAACGAAATGAATCAACAATAGCGTATGGACTTCCATGCTGTAATTAAAACATACTCTCGGTCTTCACAGTATAACATGACATACCTTGGTTTAACCTCCCGTTCGCATCCAACGGTCAAAGAGGTATCGCATTGCTTCAGACGATCCGACGTCCTCAATAAAAAATTGCGTGATTTAATTGCACAAACATTATTTCATAAGAGTTGTGTGATGTAAGCGGGTTCTCCAAACCACTTAAGACCACATGTCAGCTCCTAGCATACATCGCATTCGAATTGTAAATACAGTTTACCGTCTTGAATTAACGCGAAACCCACTTTTTTGCCTCCAGAACCCACCATTACTGTTCATTCCTTCATGATTCCATCTTGCTTCGTCGCTCGAGGTTCCGCGGCATCACAACTCTATATTTCCCGCTCCCAATATACTCATAACCTATCTGTCAACATCGCTTCTTTAACACATAGCGAGTTAACCAACCCCTTGTATAATAGACCTCGTCTGGCTATCCCGAATCTGGCACACAGGTTCGATTCATGGTTGCACTGAATTCCTTCACGCAAATCGCAGTGCTAGCAATTTCATTGATTGCTTAAGTTCTCCCTCATGGAGTGCCTTCACATATTTTGTACAGTCACACCTGCAAATTAAATCCTAACACACAGCCTTCAATCCGACACATAATAATCCCTCTAATGACTTCTACAGATATGCCTCAGCATAATAAAGGGCTTTCAGTAACATCAAATTATTTCAATCCTACCTAGAATCACAATTAACCAATTACCCAGGGCTCTACACTGCTTCTCATATCCTCACTTATTTAATTCGAACTCAAATACACAGAAGCGCATTCTTCACACAGTAGGCGCATAAATCCGAATTTTTGCCATTACCTCTAACATAAGTTTCTAACACATAAATATGCAGGCAGACTCTTAAACAATTTACAAAGTCTTTCTCATATCAGGTCCACGGGGACTCAAGACAGATTCACACAGGATTTAAGCCAACAATTGCATAAAAATGCTCAAACAATTTCTTCATTAATACAGTGACACTACTTATAGCCTCTGGCTCGGCCAGATTTTCAATAGATTGACCCTTCTGCAACCAATCTTCTGCAGACTCTCCTCCAAATCTACGCAGCCCTATGCAGCCCTCTATGCAGGTCTGCCTATTATCCCTGTTAGGCTTATTTTATACAAAAGCCACTGGATCGACTCCACTCCTCTAACGCTCAAAACTCTTCAAATCTCTAACTCTTAGACTAACCCTCTGACAGACAGAGACGGACTGTCTCTTCCTATGCCCACTAATCATCCGAGCAGTTACATTTTCCTCTCTAATTAACTAAAAATAACTCAATTATGAATATTTACATGGGGAAACAAAACATGAGACCCCCCTTTACATTTATTTATGGACAAAGGTTGTTTTGAGCCTAATGCCCCTGCATCAGACTCCCCAGGTTAAAATAGTTCATGATCTCCTGATCATGTGCTTTCATCTTTGTCTTCCTGGGTCCCACACCCTGTTCTGCAACTGGTCATCTGTTGCAGCGTTCTTCCTTTTTATTCCTCCTGGCTTCCATACTTTGTGTTGCAACTTTCCACTAGTTGCACTTTTATAGTCTCCTTCTGTTTTCCTTTTGCTGGTACTTCTTTGTTTCTTCACTGCTGTCTTTTTCTTAGTCACCTTTATCATCAGCTTTCCTATAAATTCGATTTCTTGATCCAATGTGTCCTTTGACTGCTGGACACCACTTCTCCTTGATTGCTGAACTTCAGCTATGTCTATAGCCCTTCTCACTTCTCCAGTTCTTACTTCTTCCCTAGCTGCCACCCAATCATCCATGCCCTCTTGCTTTTTGCAACAGTAAAACTCTTCTTGATTTTCATTTATGACAATTTCCCTATCCTCTGTCTTCAGCAATTCTCCCAGCAACACTTCAATCATCTGCTGCTCTGCCATTTCACCATCTTTTCTGAATGTCTTCAGTAAATATTCCAACCACTTGTTTTGTGCT
Organism: Pinus albicaulis; assembly: GCA_034641835.2. NCBI lineage: Eukaryota > Viridiplantae > Streptophyta > Pinopsida > Pinales > Pinaceae > Pinus > Pinus albicaulis. The sequence continues at coordinate 342,642,537 of CM076573.1, read as the reverse complement.
TGTATCTCATTGTTAGCATGCTGTAATTTTAATTCAGCATGTTCTTCTTCTTCTGCCCTGGCAATCTTCAACAATTGCCTTCCTTTTTCTTGCATGATTTTGCTAATCACCTCAAGTCTTTCAAACACTGAGATTTCATCTTTTATCAGAGTAAAACTCTGATTTTCAACTACTGTAGCAGCCCCAAAAGTCTGCCATACAACCTTCTCTTGGCTATTCGAGCAAGCCATTTCTTCTTTGCTACTAATAGCAGCAAGTTTCTGCACATGAGACATGATTGTCTCATCTTCTTTTGGCTTCTCGCCTTCATTCTGCAACAGCTCTTTTTCTTTTTCATCTGCAGAAATAATAAGTTCAATTACAGGAGGCATGATAGCCTCACTTTCTTCCTTCTGCCACAATCCATCATCCTTCAAGACAACTCCAAAAGATGGATTGTTTTCTGCCATGCCTGTCAACACAACATCAACAAGATTTGCTTTCATCAACCAGTTGTCAGAACAAAATTCATAAGGCCTCAGAGCCTTTCTCTCTTCTGTCAGCATCTCAGTATGTTGTCCCAACTTTATTTCCTTCTCAATCAGCACATCAGAATGCTGATTCCAATTTTTCAAACATTTCTTGAGACTATCAATTAGTCTCTCTTCCGCACCATCCTCTTCAAGGGTGCCTCTCTACACTAGTTCATGAAAATGAACTTTCTCATCTCCAATCATCTCCGTCCTTACAATCTGAACTCCCTCTTTCTGTACTTCTTTCCTCTGCTTTGGAGTACTCAATTCATGCCACACTCTTGACATCTCATCTGAGAAAACATCTTCACAATCTTTACTATCCTCTGCTATCACTATCTCCTCAGCCTTCATTAGAATGGAATTCTGATTTCCCATCTCTGCAAAACCTTCAGCTATCTGTCCATCACTCTTCATTTGGCCATTTAACAAAAGCAATTTTTAATTATCAGCATTAATGGCAAACTCATCATTACCAACCTCATTGAAACAATCTCTTTTATAAAATAATGAATTAATGAATTCCTTCTGGTGCAATAACACAATCTGATATTCATCTGAAAGATACTCATCATATCTTGCTTGGCAACAATCAGCTTCATTTGTCACAGTTCCATCATATGAACTGCCTTCATTAACACTTGCATTCACACACAACTTTTCAGATGCAAAAACATAAGACCTCATGGTCTCATTTGATGATTTGATCACCAAATCTTCCTGTTGTTCCAAGTCTTCCATGCTCTTCAGAGATTCTTCAATGGTCTCCCTTTCTATTTCTTCAAGCCGTCCAACTTCCAGCTTCTGGCCATCATTATAAACTGAATCCCCTCTGCTTCTAATATGTTGGAAAGAAAAATCTTTCTCCAACTGTGCACAAACATCTTCAAAACATGTAGCTGCTTTATTTTCTTCCTCAGTGACAACATCAGCAGTTTTCTCATCTCCACATGGCTTTCCTGCAAACATACAAAATATGTCAGATGTAAGGCTCTTGGACCCCTTGGTCCCACTTGAAGCTTTAGTCTCCAAGTTCTCCTCCAAATACTCAATCATTCTGAGCATTTATTCTTCCTGTTGAGCATTTATCGTCTGCTCCTTCTTCCCTTGTGGTCTCTGCCACCTTATCTTCTTCTTCATGAGCCACCCAACTCTCTAGTTTTCCTTTATCATCCTCTCCAGTTCATCAAGCTGCTTATTGATCTCAGCCATCTCTTTCCAATATTCTTCATCAGTGAGTCTCTTCCTCATGCCATTTGCTTTGGCATCTTCCCTCACTCTCCTGCTGTGGCTTGTCTCAGAACCTCTGCAATCTCTGTTGTGGCTATCAGTAGCCATTCTCTCTTCCATGAGTTCTTGACTCACAATCTGCACTAAGCCTCTACAACAGCAAGCTCTCTTGCTGCAACTTACCTCACCAATCCCTTCCTCTGGATCCGGCTTTTGGCAAGTACTAGTCCCCTATCTGCTGGAACCTTCTGAGCACTCTCTTCTGCTCCTCTAGGCTTCACTCTGCAACTTCTCTCAAGAACACCTGTGTTCTTCTGTCATCCAACCTCAGTTGGGAATCTTCCAGGTTCTGCCACACTTTTCTTCACTTAGAATCCCTTGCTGGACTCTTCTATCACTTCTCTCTAAGCTGTGATCTGCTCTTTTGCTGAGATTTTTTTGTTAATTTCTTGCACTCTACACTCTGCAAACAATACCTTCAAACCAGAGTTCAAATAAGGCTCCTCATCTTACCTCTCAAGATCCCTGAATGATCTTGCTTCTTCTTTCACCTGCACTGCATCTTTATCTGCTGCACTCTTCAAGACTCCTTTTCTTCAACTCCAGATTCTGCACATCCGGAGATATCTTCACTGTATGTCAAATCAAATCTGTGAATTTCCTCTTAAGAAGATTTAAACATCAACTTTCTCACTGTTCAGTACATGTGCATTTCAAAAACAAATTTTCAAAGAGCTAATTCTATTCAGGCTCTGATACCACTATGATGGGGGAAAAATCCCACAGTCCTGGTTCCCTTCATCTTTCCAATCTCTGTTGTGTATAAAATGCATTCACAATTTTGTGCCAAACCAAATCCACCCTTTAGGCAACCTCACACTGTTCTAATTTATTGAACTGATTAATTTCTTCCTCTTATTCATTAATCAAATTCGTGGAATTTGATAAATGAATTTCTATGGTCAAAGATATATAGTCCTCCAAATAGGGTCTTTTTTAATTTAAATAAACCTGTGTGTGGAAGTTCCCTTCCCTTATGGTTCATAAAAATCATACAACCACTATTCAGTGTTTTTTACACCAAACCCAATCAAATCTTTATGGGTAATATTTATAAGCATTTATAAACTTTAAGGCGCTCGACCCCCTATCAAAATCACTCCATTTGATTGATGTAACCACGTATTTTTAAATCCATATATCCGAGTTCTGTCTTTGTGGGAGTAATTAAATAAGTATTTATATTGCAGGCCACAACCACCATATATATACATGTTGACACTTTTAAACACACCGCATATCCGACCAAGTGGGCATTTTTCTTCACTTTAACCCCTCTCCAATTACGACTCAAGCACTTGACTTCAACAAAGGTTGGAATCATTGAGGAAACATAAGACAACAGACCCCTTCGTCAGTCAATGGCATGCTCCTAGTGAAATGCAACGAAGTGGAACAAGCGAGACACCTAAGAATGACTATGCAAAAGACGAAATGATCACCGACTGAGGGCCGTAAGGGCCGACTATTAACAAACCTAACATTCTCACAACTCAGAATCAAAGGTTAAAACATATTAATAACCCATCTTATTAAATTCGAATCATATTCGATTCTTCATAGCTCAGATGTTAATATTTCAACAATCTCACCATACCAACGTATTATATATCTGGGCCCCACATTACAATTAAAGGCTCGACTTTGTTTGATTTAATACCAACAAAATGAATCAACAATAACGTATGGACTTCCACGCTGTAATTAAAACATACTCGCGATCTTCACAGTATAACATGGCATACCTTGGTTTAACCTCCCGTTCGCATCCAACAGTCGAGGAGGTATCGCATTGCTTCAGAGGATCCGACGTCCTCAATAAAAAATCGCGTGATTTAATTGCACGAACATTATTTCATAATATTTGCACGATGTAAGCAGGTTCTCCAAACTGCTTAAGACCATGTGTCAGCTCCTAGAATACATCGTGTTTGAATTGTAAATACAACTTACCGTCTTGAATTAACGCGAAACCCACGGTTTCGCCTCCAGAACCCACCATTATTGTTCATTCCTTCGTGATTCCATCTTGCTTCGTCGCTCGGGGTTCCGTGGCATCACAACTCTATATTTCTCGCTCCCAATATACTCATAACCTATCTGTCAACATCGCTTCTTTAACACATAACGAGTTAACCAACCACTTGTGTAATAGAACTCGTCTGGCTATCCCGAATCTAGCACACAGGTTCGATTCATGGTTGCACTGAATTCCTTCACACAAATCGCAGTGCTGGCAATTTCATTGATCGCTTAACTTCTCCCTCACGGAGTGCCTTCACATATTTTGTACAGTCACACCTGCAAATTAAATCCTAACACACAGCCTTTAATCTGACACATAATAATCCCTCTAATGACTTCTACAGATATGCCCCAGCATAATAAAGGGCTTTAAGTAACATCAAATTATTTCAATCCTACCCAGAATCACAATTAACAAATTACCCAGGGCTCTACACTGCTTCTCATATCCTCACTTATTTAATTCGAACTCAAATACACAGAAGCAAATTCTTCACACAGTAGGTGCATAAATCCGAATTTTTTCCATTACCTCTAACACAGGTTTCTAACACATACATATGCAGGCAGGCTCTTAAACAATTTACAAAGTATTGCTCATATCAGGTCCACGGGGACTCAAGATAGATTCAAACAGGATTTAAGCCAACAATTGCAAAAAAATGCTGAAACAATTTCTTCATTAATACAGTGACACTACTTACAGCCTCTGGCTCAACCAGATTTTCAATAGATTGACCCTTCTGCAACCAATCTTCTGCAGACTCTCCTCCAAATCTACGCAGCCCTATGCAACCCTCTATGCAGGTTTTCCTATTATGCCTGTTAGGCTTAATTTATACAAAAGCCATTGGATCGACTCCACTCCTCTAACGCTCAAAACTCTTCGAATCTCTAACTCTTAGACTAACCCTCTGACAGATAGAGACGAACTATCTCTTCCTATGCCCACTAATCATCTGGGCAGTTACATTTTCCTCTCTAATTAACTAAAAATAACTCAATTATGAATATTTACATGGGGAAACAAAACATGAGACCCCCGTTTACATTTATTTATGGACAAAGGTTGTTTTGAGCCTAATGCCCCTACATCACCTACCCTTAGTCTCAGCAGTTGGATTCCATGACAGTTTAATGGGCATATGGTCCGAGATATCTGAAACAAGGACCCCCGATTGAGGCATACCCCACTTATCCAAAAGGTTATCTTTAACCAAAGCCCGATCCAGTCTTTTACCAATGAAATCAGCACCGACTTGTTTGTTCGTCCATGTAGGTAAAAGAGGGAGCGTTCGAATGTTGACCAAATGAAGATCAAAGAACATATCATTCAAATAGGAGGAGAGAGGGTCTAGTCTGGACATATTACCCCATATTTAATCGGATTGCATGGTAGAATTTAGGTCCCCCATCAAAATTAAATTTGGCAGCGTAAGAATGCCCGATGCTGCCATTCTTTGCCAAAAAGATTGTTTGTTGTTGTATGGGGCATAGATGTTGATGATATTAACATCCTCTTCCTATCCCCTAAGTCGAACCGTGAGCAAAATTCCCCCAAAAAATTTAAAGGCTTTAAAGATTTCCCTATCTGGATTCCATATTGCAATCAATCCCTCGGAATGCCCCATAGTGTCCACAGCTGGTGTGAACCACCTAGACTTGAAACTCAAAAACAATTTGATGGCTTTCTCCCGGCGACACATAGTTTCTTGACCCAAAAAAATGATTGGACTTTCAGAAACCAGAAGAACCTTCAAGCAATGAGCTTTGGAGGCATTGCCCAACCCCCTTATATTCATAGATAGGATGTGAGTCATGGCGAAACCTCCTCAAGGTTGCATGCTATAAACGCCCTTGAACTATGTCATATGCCTTCACTAACAGATATAGGGATATCAGTGAGATTTTCTCCTCCCTCAAAAAATAGATAAATAGCTTTGAATTTGCCCTTAGAATATTTGTTGACCGCCTTCGGCTTACGCCTAGTAGTGATATTAGATGACTGAAGTAGGGAGGACCTTGTGTCCCTCGACGAAGGAGGCCTTTCAAAAACAGTAAGAGCAACAAGATTGATATTTGGGTTGGCCATGATGGGTTCTAAATCACTACCAACAGAGTTCCTAGGGGAGTTTGAAAGGATCACAGGATCGACAGGTTCGGGGGATATATCAAGAGATAGATGGGCCCCACTAGAAGTACTGCGAGGAGGAGCAGACGACTCACCGATGGAAAAGTTGGTAGAAGGAAAAAGTGGGGGGTTGACATGGGACTTTCCATGACAAACATTAGAACTCAGATTATCATGAGGAGTACAAACAGAAATATTAACAGAGTGAGAATGAGGATATACATCATCAGAATAATCCAACGAAGCCTTTTGATATAAATCTATAGGTGAGTCAATCCCCAACCCGGTAGGCACAAGTGGAGTGACGTTGACTGAGAATCTATTTATCCCCAACCCAGTAGACCCAGGTGGAGTGACATTGTCTGAGGGCTCATGATTTGATTCTGATTCCAGGACACGAAAATTATCATATGATACCCTATTGATATCAGGAACCGAATCGGCCACCCAAACCACATGATTATTCCTATCAGACTAAGCTTCAATAGAGACATAGGCTTCTTTATCAGAGTTAGGGGAGCTAGGATTACCTAATACAAGACCGCCAGAGGTGCCGTAAGCCGCATTTGTCCGTCGTCCATCGGCCACTCCTGCCATAGAATCCCTCGGACGAACCATACGCATTCGATAAGGACAATGTTCCCTGAGATGACCAGTACGGTGACATATGAGGCACCAAAAGGGGATGCCCCAAAAGTCGAGACGCTGGCGATGGCGCCTGTTGCCCCAAACTAAATCCACGTCCTTGGGCAGTCCCCCAGAAAAATCAAGCTCTATCAAAATCCATGCAATTCTCTTATCACTCGAACCCAATATACTTGGATCAATATACTTAGTGCAACCGATTGAATTACCAATTGCCCTCAAAGCTTTGAGGGTCTAGAATTCCAGAGGGAGGCCCGACAGTTTCACCCATATAACCCGACTGCGAGGAGCCTCCATGATCGGGTTGAAGCCGAGGTACCATGGAACAAGCTGCATAAAACTTCTATCACGCACCCAGGTCCGGCTAATGATCTTATATACATCTTTGTCGTCCATAAAATGTATACTGAACCAGCCATTGATAAGAAGACTTACCTTTGGAGTATAACCGATAATTGGGTTCCAATATTTTCTGATTCATATGGTCGTGTCAAAGTCACTATTATCCGGGAACATCCATCTGCCAATGACTTCCCGCTTCTGCAAACTCGCGACCCTCCCACAGAGATCCTTATAGTCTAATATCACTTCCTTGATTTCCATTTTATGCTTTAAATAGGGTTTCCTCTTCTTGCGTCTACCACATCGCTTTTGTCTACTATGACCACCCAACACCCTTGTCGCAGCACCAGAAGTGTTTTTGATTTCCTGTCTGATAATTAGCTCATCAACATCATCCAACCCCTCCAAAAGACTGTAGTCAGCAGCTTTTGAATTAGGGGGAGCCACCCTACTTCTGGGAATTTCCATAAGATGAGAAATCGAATCCCGGATGATATAATCAATATATGTACATGGTTAACCTGTATTGGCACATGAAATTATTTATTGAGAAAAGTCTTACTCAACAAGCATGAAAACAGAGAAAACTTTCTCCTCTCCATAGAATACCTTCATCGACACATGACAGATTTGGACAACCAACAATGAGCACATTGAGAATCACCTTGGCATGCCCCCTACTATTGGTTGTTGACTTGGCAACAACAGGAAGTCAATCTAGATTGCAACAACAAACTTAGATCCCTCCTCTTAGCTTATTTCCTATTGTAATGTTTATAGTTTATCAATTTTTGGTTTCCTTGTCTTTCTTGTATGGTCTTGAAGGGCCTAACTATCAGTATATGTATTATGTATTTTGAATATAAGCAACTTCTTGCCTTATGCCTCTCTTAAATCAGTACATCAATCCAAAACCTTCAACCCTCTCATATAACATATTGTTTATTTAGAAGGTAATACAAATATTTATTCCAAAAAAAATGATTAATATAAGGACATATAATTTTTATTTCATGTGACTTGAAAATTTTACAGCCTTGAGCATAATCTAATATTAAATGAAATTGTTGAAAAAAATAATTATATAATTTAATTTTTAATTGTTGTTTAATTTTAGTGAAACAAATTTTATGTGATGTGAAGGGATTTATGAAAAATAATAAAATCCGTTCAAATATAAAAGTATCTAAAAATAATTTATAATATTCTGTGGATAATTTCTCTCTACATTCTTTACATTTTAATGATTTAAGGCTAACATTAACCAACATAGATTCATCTTAATTTTGCATCAACCAAGGGTAGAGACGGGGATTGAATCTCTGAAGATGAAAACCTCATTTTGATTGCAAAAATTGATGAAATGTTTGCACCTTGAGAGATTTAATTTCTCCAGGTTTTTTGTAGATCTCGAATTAAAATTGATCTAAGTTGGTTTTGAGCATGAGGGCGTCACTCAATAAACCTCTAACATATCACGTGTGATCATAGCATATTAAAAAATACCCTTAATTTGAGTACATATTGGAAAATACCCCTACAAATCACATTATTTAACCCCCTACCAAACCCAATACACCTTCACAATTTAAAAAGCCCCTACTTTCATTATATATTGTAGGTATCCATTTTTTTATTAACATTTTATACCCCTTTGTATTTTTTCATAACTTTAAGCTCCATTTTTTATAACTATCAATATGAAAACCTTTTATCGCCTTATCCCCCAATATATTATGTCATTTTTTCCTCATTATATATCCCCCAATATGAACCCATGTGTTACATTAAAATTCACAAAGGAAGCTCTGCTTTTTGAGTAACACGCCACAATAAAATAATTTAACCATAATAGTTTTTTCAATCACTTGTTTTATACAATATACAAGTAGTTATTATTGGAAATATTTTTTAATTTTTTAAATTAAATTAATTTATTTTTCTCTATCTAAAGCATATTTTAAATTATGTTACTGTGAATAAATTTAAATCGTTCTGCAACTAAGTCATACTACATCTCCTTGACTCGTATTCCTTACTTCTTCCAAAGTATTCTACACTAGGATTTTATGGCTCTGATCCCAAAAGGGACCCCTCCCTTTGGTGACGAGGAGGATTCATTTCACGCCTTGATATCATCACTCCAATTCAATCCCAAACATCAAGAAATCCAATCAAAATTTGTTAAAAGTGTTGTGATTATACATTTGGTTGGCCTTCCTCCAAGTTTTCGCAAGACCTCCATGAAGTTTATTAATAGAGCCTTAGTTGGGAAATTCATAGGCATGTGGACCTCGCCTAAATGTGTCAAGAAATGGACTAAAAATTCTTTGAAATCCATGATGAAAGGGAATTTAAATGTATTTGCAGTTGGAAATGGATTATTTTTCTTCCTTTTTTAGTGCAAGAAGGATAAATATATTGTTTTTTGGAATGGGTTATATTTATTTGGCTCTAGGGGGTTGTATTTGAATAGTTGGTCATTGTATTTTAATCTAGATGAAGGAATTCCTACTATCATGCATGTTTGGGTCAAGCTTCCCTACTTGCCTTTGGCTTGTTGGAGCGATGATTATTTGAAATCCATAGGAAACAGTGTTGGAATATATCTAGATTGAGTTGAGTCGAAAGGCTAGTAGTTTGTGTGTGCTAAAATATGTGTAGAAGTGGACCTTGAGAAATGCCTCCCTTCTGAGATTGCTCTAACACAAGGAGAATCAAAACATAGTCTCTAGACTATGGAAAAATCACATTCAAGTGCAAGAGTTATCATGAGTATGGGAACCTTGCACAGGATTGTAAGAATCGCAGGTTGGGAATGGATACAAAATGACCACTGGCCAAGATAACTAATAGAACACCCAAAAGAGGGAGGTAAATTGAGGAAAAAATGGAGTAAATAATGGTGATTACATATATTTACAGAGCTCATTATGCTCAAAATGGTGATTACATACATTTACAGTGCTCAAATGGCTTCAAAACATGTTCCATTGGCTTCAGAATGCCCAAAAATTCCTGTCTAGCCTCTTTCTGATCCGAAATTGGTCAAAAACTGAAGAATTTATGAGCCTCCCTAGTTTGCTACTAACTGCACCAGAAATTCCCCAAAATCCAAATCGGTCCTACAATTTCACCTTGATTTCAACTAATTGAGTGAAAATTTCACACAATTTTAGGTGAAATTGTCAGATCATTAAAACACCCAATAATGCCTAAAATTTGCATTTTAAAACTATTCGATATGGTGCCAATTATTTTTTTTTTAGTTAAAAAAAACATTGGATGGTTAACCTAACCGTCGACGGTCACGGGTGCAGCGGTCACATGGGCCGTCATGTTTCCAGTTAGTGCGGTGGTTAAAAATTCTGCACCCCCGGTCTCCAGTGGTTGGTCGTAAGGTGTTTTATGGTGGGGCCTTGGGCTAAGCCCTAGCCCCTTCCCCTAAACCTCTACCACTTACAATTCAAATAATACATTTAGCCCTTATGGTAATGAGTAATACGTTAGCGTAGTTAGAATTTGGAGTTGTTTTTTGGATGGAGGTTTGGTGTTCGACCCTCACCTGATGCGCTCAGTCCTTAACAATAATTTTGGTGGCCTCCCATGTTGCCACGTGGCAGCCTCTGGTTGGGCCACGTTGCAACATGTGGTTATCCATTATTCCAACCAATTAAAACACGCCAATAAATTGTGAACAAGTGACACAACCTGATTGGTCAAAATAACCCAATTAACCATGCCCAATTAGTTGTACGAATTGCTGACTCGGCAACCTGCACAATTTTGCCAAATTTTTGCATGTTTGGGAAAATGAACAGAACGCTTTTCTAGGAGCATACAGTGTTGGTTTTCCACGTAACAAGTTGCACTAGTTTTATAATGACGAGATCTATGTGGTCATTCAGGTCCCACGCCATTCCAAAAACTTTCATTTTTAACATAATTTTGAGCACCTGATCAATCCTCCCCACTTGAAGCTTTTGGACCCCAAAATATCACTTTAAGTTGTTTAGTAGATGAGGGTACAATTCCCTCACCTTTCTAATCTTGATCCATTTGGCTCAGCTTGGATTTGTTCCTTTGAGCCCCACATGAATGTACTCCACATTCCCTCATTTTGAAGACCTTGTTCTTTTGTCAAGAATGGTATCTTGTTGTAGTTCATCAAGGTATTCGGGAGAAAAATCCTCAATGGAAAGAATCTTCAATCAAATGCTACTCATACAACCTTAAGTTCTCAACATTAACAACACCATAAATTTGTGTATATGAAGACAAATCCAACCTGAAGGCATTATCACCAATATTTTCTAAAATTATGAATGGAACATATAGAATTGGTTTCAGTTTTTTTACCTTCTCCTTGAAGCCTTTATTTGCTAATGTGAAGCCAAACTTTATCACCGACTTGGAATTTGTGATCTACACGATGCTTATCGTGCCTATTTTGTACTTGACTTGACTCTTTTCTAGTTGTTCTTGAACTGGTTGATGCACTGATTGAAAATTTTCAATGAACCTTTTAGCTTTGTCTATGTCACTATGACCATCAATAGAAGCATCATTTCCAAAAATGAAATCCAAAGGATATTTAGGCAAGTATCCCAAACATGCCTCAAATGGTGATGTTTGAGTTGAAGATTTCTTGGCTTGGTTGTAAGCATGTTGAATATAGTTCAAGTTTTTATCCTTGAACTTAGGATGCTTGTTGCAATAACCGTGAAGAAGATGTATTACCATTCTTTTCACCACCTCTGTTTGACCATATGTTTGCAGATAAAATTTTGTACTCTTTTTCAATTTTGTGTCCATGAATCCCCACAAGCTTGACCGAAAATTCCCAATGAAGCGAGAATCTCGATCACTAACAATGGATGTGGGAATCCAAAATGCACCCATACCTTCTGAAAGAATAAATAAGCAGTTTCTTCAGCTGTAATCTAATTTTTACATGGCAACAAAATACACATTTTTTTGAACCTATCCACAACTACAAAAATATAATCATTATTCCTTTTTGACATAGGAAGACCTGGAACAAATTCCATAGAAACACTCTCCCATGGAGGAGAAGGTACTAGAAGTGGTGTGTATAATCCTAACTTTCTATTTCTAGCCTTACTGATAGCACATAATGAAGAACCTCAAATAAAATGTGGCACACTTTCAAGCATACGAGGACAATAACAATACCTTTGTAGATGTGCCACCGTCTTACTTACACCGAAATTACCAACAATAAGAGAAGTAAGTGCCTCTCTTATGATGTTGACTCTTTCTCCTCGTGGAATACAAAGCTTACCAAGATGGTACAACAAGTTATCATGCATGTTATAATCCATTTCCTCTACTCGGTTCCCTTGACTTAAAGTTGCATATACATCTTTAAAGTCACTATCTAAAGCATATTGTTCAACATATCTCTCATGCAAAACAAAATTGTGCTTAAGAATAGTAGCAGAAATAACAATAGGCCTAGAAATCATGTCAGCAACTTTATTGTAGATACATTTCTTATACCTTATCACCAAGTGGAATTGTTAAAGAAAACCCATCCATCAAAAGTTCCTTGATTAATACAACTTTTTTTGTGATTGCAAGTATTGCAATGGTTGGTGATCATCGTGAATTATTCTTTCCTTACCCATCAAGTATTGTTTCCACTTTTTCACACTTTTCACCAATGCATACAAATCCTTATCCCATGTAGGATAATTAATCATTGCACCATTAAAATTTTTCGAATGAAAACATATGGGCTTACCATGTTGCATGAGGACCGCACCCATGGCATAATCACTAGCATCATTCTGAATCTAGAATGATTGTCTCAAGTCTGGAAGTGCAAGTACTGGGTCTGAAATTTTCTTTTCTTTCAATGCATCAAATGAATTTTTTTGTTTACCTCCCCATTGGAAGACTTGCTTCACACTTGTCAATGCATACAATGGAGCTGTGATAGAAAAAAAGTTAGCAATAAACTTCCTCCAATATTGGGTTCTTCCCAGAAAGCTTCTTACCTCTGTAACTATTTTGGCCTTTGGCCAATTCAAAATGACATCAACCTTGGAGGGAACTATTTTCAATTCACCTCCTCCAAAAATATGACCCAAATACACTAAAGAATTTTTTCCAAACTTAGACTTTGACATCTTTAAAAACACTTGTTCTTTTTTCAAGACATCCAGTACCTTTTTGACATGCATGACATGTTCTTCATGAGATTTACTGAAAATAAAGATGCCATCTAAGTAGACTATCACAAACTCATCTAGAAATGGCCTCAATACATCATTCATCACATGCATAAAGGTAGTCAGAGCATTACAAATACCAAAAGGCACAACTAGCCATTCAAAAAAACGTTGTTTTGTTCTGAATGTTGTCTTCCATATGTCACCTTGAGAAATTCTAATTTGATGATAGCCACTCCTTAAGTACAACTTAGTAAAATTATTTGCATCTTTCAATTGATCAAGTAAATTATCTATTCTAGGAAGTTGGTAATGGTTCTTTACCATAATTTTGTTCAGTGCACGAAGATACATCTTGGATGAAGAATGTTTCTAAGTTTAATTTCTTGACTAAGTCTTCGGAAATCAACTTTCCTTGTGAACCACTATCAAAGAGTATCAGTTTTGGTGTGCTTTGAAATAACTCAAATATGGAAAAGTTCAATTCTAGTTTTCTCATCTTCAGTATCATTAGGATGACTTGAAGAGCTACTGCTTGTTATGTCCTTACCTTTCATTCCCATTGCTGTGATATCTGTTTCATATCCCGAATCAGAGCCTAAGTCATGGTGTGTAGTTGCAACAGTCTTTTTCTTCCCTTTGTTGTTAAACTTCTTTGATTTCATCTCAGGATGAGGCTTCCAACAATGAGCTTCATCATGACTCTCTTTGGAACAATGTTTGTATGTTAGTTTTACTCCTTCCTTTTTGACGGATTCATTTTTCTTTCCTTTCCCTTTGAAATTACTCTTACCCTTGTCTGCACTTGTGAATGGCTTCTTGCTACCCTCTTGTGGAATTTTTTTCCCTCTTGCTTCAAGATGTGTTGCCTGAACACAAACCTCATCTAAACTTGTAGGATTAAATATAAGGATAGTATTCCTTAAATAAATGTGTAAACCCCCAATATATTTCAACAAAGTGTCTTGTGAATTCAAGTATACACCTAACATCAAGCACCTTGTTCCAAATTCTTGAGTGTAGCTTTGCACAATTTGACCCTTTAGTTGTCTAAAATTTTGCCAATCCATAATAGAATTTTGCATATAAGCTAATGGATAAAATTTTATTTTAAGTGAAAAAATAAAATCTATCTAAGAGGTGGAGACCTTACCATGATTTTTCATATCCTCTTGTGTTTTGGCTTCCCACCAAATTAAAGTAGCACTTTCCAACCTTAATGAAGCCAATTGAATCTTTGTTTCATCATATTTGATATTTTGTATCGATCAATAAACTTCAAGTTGATGAACCCAATTATCAAGCCTTTCAACATTCACTTCACCATTATACATAGCCAGTTTGAATTTGATATCAAGTTTTAACAAGGGAGTTTTACCATGCACCCTTGGGGTATGTGGATGTGTTTGAGTAATAGTGGTTGTGGAAGAGGAAGAAGATGAAGGTGAGGATGGAGGTGAAGATGATGGTTGAGAAGAGGTTGTTTGTCACCATTTCCCTTTAAAGTTTTTCCATCATCTCCTCCTTTTCCTCCAGTATAACCCTCTCCTTTTGAAGGCTTGGAACTTTCACCCTACAATATTGAATTTCTCTCTTCATAGAGAACCTTCACTATTTTAGTCATGTCAAAGAAAGATTTTCCGAAAGTATTTTCTTCATCTAACATATTATCAACTCCTCCTTCATGTGACATGCTTTCTGAAGCTTCAACTACAATTTGAGGAATAATTTGTGGTGGAGATTGTGGCAAACTTTCTCTCCTTATCCTTCACCTAACTTGAGGACTTGCAACCACAAGTTTTCCTTCTCCTCTCTTGAGCTTCAACCTTGTAAGCATTAGAAACACTTGAAAACAAATAAATCCTCATAGCAGCAAAGAAAACCTAAGCTCTGATACCAAACTTGATATGTATGAGATCCTGATGTAAATGTGCTTGAGGGTTTGTAAATTGCAAGTGTTAAAATTGAGTTTTTGTGAAATTTTATATTAATTGTTAAACACATAAAGCATGAAAATAAACTCTGAAATATGCATAGAAAACATACAAATACACCATAAAAATAACAACAACACAACAAATGATTAAGGAGTTCACCCCTCCTAGGCTACGTCTCCTTGGTCAAGCTTCCAATGGCTTGGCCCTCTTTCATTATGCTCAAAATGGTGATTACATACATTTACAGTGCTCAAATGGCTTCAAAACCTATTCCATCAACTCCACAATACCCAAAAATGCTTGTCTAGCCTCTTTTTTATCCTAAATTAGTAAAAAACTGAAGATGTTATGAGCCTCCCTAGTTTTGTTGCTAACCGCACCAAAAATTCTCCAAAATCTGGACTGGTCCTACAATTTCACCCTGATTTCAGTTAACTGAGCGAAAATTTTGTGTAAATTCGGGTGAAATTATAGGTGTTAGCCACCTATAAAATTTGATTATCCCAAAAGGTGGCTAAATCTATTTTTGAGCCTTCAAGGAACAATTTTTCTCACTAAAAACTGTTGGCTCTTGAAGAATTTTTGAAGGGCTCATGCCTCTGTCCAAACCTTCACTGATGTTCCCATCTTGAAGTACTGCTGCAAGCTTCTTTTTCCCTTTCCCTCTTTTGAAAATCTAACCTCATTTTCTACCCCTTCATTTCCCATGAAAATCCCTCCTTTGCATGTTTCTCCCCCTTCCACGTTATAAAAACCCTTGATAAGGTTCTAAGACCCCTTCTTAGCCTTATCGAAACCTTAATTTCCTTTCAAAATCCTTAAAAAACCATTAAAATTCATATTCTCTATGTATTGGACTGAAGCCCCCTCGGGCTAAGTCTCTAACCCCTTTTCATCCATGCGCCCTAGCGCCAGGACCAAGCGCTGAGTCAGTCGGGCGCCTAATCGTATTTATATTTATCCCGCCCCCAAAAAACATTAAAACCTGATATATTTTTGAAAAACTTGGGTTTTTAATTTATTTTTCATTTATTCCTCCAGTTTCATTTTTGAACCATTCCGCACCGTCAATCTGATCTGCAGATTGGACGGTGCGGAGTGCGTCTTTCCGTGGTCCCCACCGCCCGAAAGCCGGTTTCCCAAAATCGGCGGTATCCATCGCACCGCCTTCGAGCAAAAGGTTGTTTTCCTCCGATGGCTAGCGATTCCATACACTTTCCGCCACGCGTCCCGTGTACTATTTGCAAAATTGCCGTCCATCGTGCATTGATGTTCGGACCTGGATGCCCAGCGATATCGATGTCCACTGTCCGATCTAGGGCGGGCCATCTAACAGTGATCACTTGCCGAAGATGCCCGACAATTAACGAAGGTGCCCACGCGATAAACGGGCTATGGCGCGGCGGAAAATCAATCTCCGCCGTCGATCTGATCTGTAGATCGACGGTCCATATTCCATTGCCCGTTTCCTCTGTTTGACTTTCAACCTCCGCTCCTGACCGTCGATCTCTGCGCGATCGACGGCTCAGATTCAATCTTCTTTCGCCCATTCGACGATCTCTCCCGATTGATCCCGACCGTTGGATGATGCCATCCAACGGCCACGCTTCCTCCACTCGTCCTTTGAAGCAGTCAACCTATTTTATGCAGGATTTTATAACATTTTTTGTATTTTGCAGGGTTTCAACGATTTCTTTGCTACGTCTGAAGAAATTACGAAGGTTGAGGGACGATCCTCCCGCCTTCGATTTACCAAAGGAAATCACTTGCGGGGTTTAGAATTCACGTTTATCAATGATTCATGAACCATTGACGCCTGATGAACCCTGCGCAGCCCTGCACAACAGCAAAGAACACAGTAAATCGGGCACAGACCAAGAGTATCAGCGTCGAAGACAAAAATACACCAGAACAGAGGATTAAAGGACAGATTTGCGGGGATTACGTCTAAAATGCTTATCAAAAGCCTAATCCCCAAATAAAACACATTTTACAGAAAATCTTGAGTGTTTCATCAAACAGAAAACCTCCATCGCCACATTTGAGGCAAATTTATTCCTCAGCTACCAAAGTGCCACCTATTCCTCAAAGTACTCAATCAGAGGCCGAAGTTATTGATCAAATGAATATTTTCGCATCAGCGTAGCCAGAAAGTTACTACTGCAATGAAACTTAATGCAAAAGATATCTGCAGAGTAACCCTAGCGTCACAAAGAGCCTCAAAGGTCAACAAAGCTCCCACCGAGCTTAATTCATAAGTGTAAATCAATTAATACAGTGAAACACATGTACAGTTTCTTCATTGAGCCCCCCAAGGGCCAAGAATACATTAACTCTGTATTAATTGTAATTGAGATCTTTTATCAGATCTCACCTCCTCATTCTTCTATATATACTACAGCAGAATATGAGTGAGGGGTTGGTTGTAGAAATTTGATATACATTTGAGAAAAAACTTCTGATTGTACATAATATTCACTGGCTCTTGGAGCTCTGCTGGTGATAGATAGGTTAGGCTGAGATGTGTAGATGGTTGCTAGCCTAAAGCACCGGACTTAAAGCTGTAACTGGTTTGAAGCATCAATACAAGCTAATTTATGGGATCCTGGTCTATGTTGACGGTGATGTTTCTCTAATTGTAACTTGTTATTTTGTTTCTGTTTCCATTTGTGTTTCATATTCTCTTATAAAGAACAACATGCATAGAGTTAGGACCTACTGTATATCAGTAACCTTCTCTAACTGAAAATCTTTATCTGAATGTTTTCTTCCAAATTGTGTTATTTAGGAATATTTTAATTCAGTTCAAGCATAGGAATGCTGGCGTTCCCTCGTCTTATTGTCTTAGCTGAATATTATTCTTAGATTTTATTTTCAGTATATGTTTCGTGAAGATGAACTGAGGAAGATATGGTGAGCCCTGGTCCTAGTTTGATCCCACAGACTGCCTGATTGTTTCCCTTGGAATGTGTTAAAAGATGGCCAGTTTCAAAATACTTACCAGATCTTAGGCCATTATGTTGTTATATTTGTATTTGTCTTGAAAGTAATCAAGTAAAGAAGAGCTAGGAGAGGATTTGTGGTGAGCCTGACCCGCTAGTTTCTAATCCAAAAGTTGCCTTCAAGATTCCCTTTGTTTTGAGATGTTTTCTATTTGAAAGTGTATCAAAGGCTGGCTAGTTTCAAAGTACTTACCAGATCCTAGTTTACTTTTATGTTTTTCTTGAGTCCATGTCAAAGGCTGGCTAGTTTCAAAGTACTTACTAGATCCTGGGCTGCTCTTGTTTCTGCATCTGTTTATTTCTCCTTCTTATTGTATCATTCCATTCCATAAATCAATATTCAAAGAGATCCTTAGACATAGATGACTTGCCCCATGGACCACTCTTGCCTCTTGTTGTTCCAATTAAATCCTATTATGACTCCATAGCCCAATGGACTAAAACCTACAATTTTCTACCTTTTTGACCGAAGCTTACTCTGATTGCCTGCAACTTCTCACCTTTGAAACTTTTTGCACTCAGAACTTTCCACCTTGAACAGTAATCATGCTCAACCATCCAAAAAACAAACAAACCCTTGGCCTTCATAACTAGCCTAATATCATAACCCCAAACTTCAAAAACAAATCCATATTTTTACATATTGGAGAGATCCCTCTCCGGATTCAGGAGGGCTAGATCCTAGAATCCCAAAGTTGGTTGAAACGATGTTGCTTCTGTAGTTTTAGTCTTACCAATCTGCTAAAATTACAGATCCCTAACATTTCTGGCAACTCCGCTGGGGATTGAGTGTTATTGATACCTTTTAAGACCTCAGAGAACCCTCAATTCAAGAAAACTTTGAGAGTTAAAAGCAGCCTTTTCAAGCACTACCAAGAAATGGTAATTATGATGAAACTTGTTTGAATCGGTGACAATCTAGGTAAACCCTAGGATTCTCTTAAGACTTTACCTAACCTTGAAAAATCAGCTGGCTTAGCCATAAGAGTAGACTGTCTTTGTCTCATAACTGTAGCTAAGTTTTGAAACAGAGTTAGGATATTCTTAAAAACCACACAACTCAAAAATAACTTAGAAAAAACCAAAAATATTTCAGATTGGTAGTAAAACACTTACTCCTACATCGACACTTACCTTTTGTTGTGTTTTACCCCATACTCTTAGATAGAGTCTGGAAAGGGCCAGGTAGCTTCCGGATCTCATCCTCTTTCAGAGGTGAAATATCTGGTAAATTCCCTCCCAGTCAATCTCTGGTTAGAGTTTGTTGTGTTCCGGGATATCCTTGAAAAGGGATATTTCACAAGCATGGTGGTGGACCATAAAACCTTTTACCTCTGAAAAGAGCTAAAAACTTCCACTTGGCGACTCCACAATCCTGAACGGACCTTAAGACTCCACTGGGAAGAACCCTGATCATCATAATATCATTCAAACTCAGTTAGAGGACTGTAGGATTGAAATTTAGGTAAACATATTAGTTAACCATTCAAAGACTGTCATATCTGGTTGAACTTGTCTTGTTTATTTGGGTCTGAAAAACACAGCATAGTGGCTCCTAGAAAGATTCACACTAGAGCCTATCCTGACCCTGATCCACTTGAAGTAGTTGATAACCCAGAAAGTATCCTTAGGAAGTCTCCTAAGATTAAATTATCGACTGTTTTCAGACCACCCTTGAGAGCTAAATCAGTTCCTGAACATCTTTCAGCTCTACAACAATCACAAGCTGACTTAGTAAATCCATTTAGAACTAGGTCATTTGATGATATAATCCAGCTAGATTCTGAGTCTTCACTTTCTTCTCCTGAAACTAGTGAACATCTTGGTAGTAGAGAAACAACACCTCCTGATTTACATTTCCTCCACAACTTAGGTGTCTCTCATCCAAGATCAGCTCAGCAATCTACTATTGTTCCATCCACATCCCTTCATCCAACATCCACTGTCCAAACCACTCCACTCCAACCCACTTTCCCTTTTGTTAATCCACCCCTTGTAAATCCACCTCTACCACATATCATGGCAACATGGTATGCTCCCTTAGTCCTTCCTGCACCATTAGTCAACCTTCCACAGGACTATCAGTCCAAAATTCCATTATATGATGCTAACAATACTACAACTGCATCACAACATGTGGATAAGATGGATGACTATTTTGACAGAAATGAAATTGATGATGATTCTGTCAAACTTAGATTATTTGCTCAAAGCTTGGGGGGAGAAGTAAGAAAATGGTTTAAAAGCTTAGCCCCCCATAGTATCAATGATCTCCAAGGCTTCCATCAAACATTCTTAAACAAATGGGAAGTTAAAAATAATCCTCTCCAAGTCCTTTCTGATTACAAGAACCTTCATAGAAACCCTGGGGAAAGTGTCCAAGCTTATTTCACTAGATTCAATAGTGTGTATAATGCACTTTCTCCAGAGATGAAACCTCCACAAGGCGCAGCTTTAAATATGTTTCCTGAAGGGTTTGACTCTGACATGACCTATCATTTGAGAGAGAGATATTTTGCAACTATGGAAGATATGCAAAGAGGTGCTCCTTCTATAGAAGTCAACCTGATGGAGAAAAGAGCAAGGATGAAAGCTGAGAAGAGAGTATCTTTTAGAGAGGAATCCACATCTTCCACTTCCAATTCAAAGATGGAAAGAATGATGGAGGAGATGAGCATAATTAAGAGAGCACAAGCAATCCAAAATGAAAATGCTCAAAACAGAAACCAAAACCGGAATCAGAATGTTAGAAGGAACCAACCTCCAAACAGACCCAGGGAAGATGATCAACAGATCACTCCTCCCTTTCATTAAAACTATGTAAGTTAGGTTGAGGAAACGGATCAAATAACAGAGGAAGATGATATCAACCTGTTTGGGGTGGATGGTGATGACTTTGAGGTTCATTATGATAAACAACAAGGCCTTTACACACCTTATGATGACAAAAGAGATGATAATGAAAATTATTATCAAAACATGGAAAATGCCATCACAGAACCTCGAAGAGAATATGACCTTAGAAGTAAATCTAGTCAACAAACCCCCAACAACAAAACCTTTGACAAATCCTCACAAAACAGCACTGCAACCAAGCCTAAAGTTGTCAAACAAAAGGATAAAACAGTGGCTGAAAATTCTGATAAAGGTAAAGTAAAAAGCACTCAAGACAATGAAAAACAGAGTGCAGACATTAGTAGTACTAACACTACAGATAGTACTCCTGTGAAAACAATTTTATCAAATGTAAATAAAATAAAACAACAACCTGACATTGCTAATAAAATGGCAATTAATAAGGCTGAAACAAGTTTTTCAAAGAACCAAATTCCTTTCAGCTTGGAGCAGGAAATCTCAAAGATCAAAATTTCTGTTCCCCTCACCGAGTTAGCTACCCAACATGTATATAGGACCCAAATTTTGAAGGCTTTAAATTTAGAAGACAACAATGACACAGTCAATCTTAACGATGACCAACCAGAGCTTATTTTTGGTCCAAAGATTGAAGGAAAATATCAAGAGGGACCTGTTCCTCCCTTTTATGTGAGTTTTAACGTTCATGACAAGATTTTGCACAAGACTATGCATGACTCAGGGGCTTCTAATAATCTAATGCCTAAAGCTGTAATGGAGAGCCTGGGTCTAGAAATCACCAAACCTTATAAAGACCTTTACTCTTTTAATTCTAGCAGAGTAAAATGTTTAGGATTGATCAAGGACCTCTGTGTTAACTTAGCCCAAATTCCAGCCAAATGCTTAGTCATGGATATTGTTATGGCTGATGTGCCCCAAAGTATGGAATGTTACTCTCAAGGTCTTGGGGGGCTATGTTACAAGGGACTATGCAAATGGACATGACCTATGCAACTATCCCTGTTTCAACCAAACTAGAAGACTATACAGGGAATCCCATATGAAATACACAGTCACAAGCCAAGACAGACCACAAAACTCTCCTATCTATTCTGTCAATACAGGCCTCAATTCTTTTATCATGTTTAATGATGAAACACTTAGTGAACAAGTCACTTTAACAGAATTAATGGCCGATAGAGAGGAGGAGGTAAATACTAATGAACTGTCAAAACAGTTTGCTGAACCTTTAAACAACAACAAACCAAATATGGGTCTTGAACTACAAGTCATGTGTCCCTTACTTCTAAACATTGAGAGTCAAGAATGTATCCCTCAAATAAATGAAAATCTAGGGGAATCAAAACAAATTTAACTCAGTTCTGAGATTCCACAACAACCCTTGAGCACGATAGTTGAAGAGGACTCTAACCAAGATAAAACCAAGAAAATTCCTCTCTGGAGTATGTATTTTGATGAGTCATGCACTAGAACTAACGCTGGTGCAGGTGTCTGGATTACTAACACTAAAAACAACCACACAGAATTCATTTCATGCAAATTAAACTTTCAGTGTTCCAATAACATAGTAGAATATGAGTCCCTTCTCTTAGGCTTACATCTTTTGAAAAATTTAGGAGCCAGAAGAATCAATGTATATGGGGATTCTGAATTGATCATTAGGCAAGTAAATGGGGAGTATAACACAAATCATCCCAGACTTAGAGCCTACTGGAATGATGTCATGGACCTTTTAAAAACATTCTAGGAGTCCAAAGTAATTTTTGTCCCAAGGAAAAGAAACATTGCAACCCACAATTTAGCCTTTGTAGCTAGGACATGCTTAGCGCCATTTGAAACCAAAGAATGTACAACTGAGATAAAGTTTAGACCAGCGGTGCTTGATAATAAGAAGTATTGGCAGCTGTTTGACAATGACAAACAAATAGAAGACTTCATGCAATTCAGAAATGAATTCGAACTAAACAGTTTAGACTCGAACTATGAAACAGACTGCAGTGAAGAAAATTTTTTTGGTGAAGAAGAACTGTCTCCTGAGCTTGTCAATATTAACCTATTGTCTAGAAAACTTACGAACGAAACAAAGGAGTTGGAAACTCTCCATGCTAAAGATGAAAGTTTGCCTAGAGGTCTGGCACCTTTAGAAGAGTTGTTTGATTTTGATGATGTGGCCCAAAAGCCAAAGATGGAACCTGTAGAGATTGAAGTGGAGGAGTGCAATATAGGCAGTGAGGAAAAACTGAAAATGATTCAACTGTCTAAGACTTTACCAGCTCACATTAAACTCAAATACATTGAGCTGTTTAAAGAGTTTTCTGATGTTTTTGCGTGGAGTTACGAAGATCTTAAATCCTATGACACTGAAATAGTACAACACAAAATTCCCCTTAAAGAAAACCAAAAACCATTCAAACAGAAACTGCGCAGAATAAACCCTGTTCAGTTACCATTGGTTGAGAAGGACATTAAAAAGATGTATGAAGCTAGTATTATTGTCCCTATTAGATATTTTGAATGGGTATCTAATCTGGTGTCTGTTAGGAAGAAAATTGGAGAGATCAGGCTTTGTATAGACTTTAGAGACTTAAAAAAAGCTTCATTAAAAGACAACTACCTTTTACCCAAGATGGATCATATTTTACAAAGGGTGGTAGGGTCTAGAAGAATTTCTTTGCTGGATGGCTATTCAGGGTACAATCAGATCTTGGTTTACCTTGCTGATCAATTAAAGACAACCTTTACTACACCATGGGGCACTTTCATTTATGTGAAAATGCCCTTTTGTCTAATGAATGCTGGAGCAACTTTCCAAAGAGCCATTGACATAGCGTTCTCGGAAGAATTGGGCTTCTTCATCATTATCTATCTTGATGATGTCATTGTGTTTTCAAAAACAGATGAAGAACACTTAGAACATTTGAGAAAATTTTTCGAGAAGTGCAGAAGGTTTGGAATATCTTTAAACCCTAAGAAGACACTATTCGGTCTCCAAGAAGGTAAGATTCTTGGACACATTATTTCAGAAGAGGGTATAAAGATAGATCCAAAGAGGATTGAGGCCATATTGCAAATCTCTCATCCTCGAAACATCAAGGAGTTGCAATCTTTCATTGGGAAGATTAACTTTTTGAGAAGGTTTATACCCAACTTGGCTGAGCTCCTTAGGAATATCACAAACATGCTGAAAAAGGAGCAAGGGGTAAAATGGACCTTGGAAGCAAAGCAATCCTTTGAACTAGTGAAACAAGCATTAACCAAAACACCGGTTCTAATAAGTCCTGATTTTTCAAAGGATTTTTATATTTTCTCGTTTGCGTCAGAACATACCATAGTTGCTGTCCTTTTACAGAAAAATCCACAAGGACAAGAGTAGCCCATCGCATTCTTTAGCAAGGCATTGAGGGATGCCCCTTTGAAGTATAAAATTATGGAGAAGAAAGCTTTTGCTTTGGTTAAAGCATTGAAAGACTTCAGAGTATACATCCTTCATTCACATATTATTGCCTTTGTCCCAAATTTAGTTGTTAAAGACATTCTAACATAGGACCTAGATGGTAAGAGAGGTAAGTGGATTGCTGTTATTCTTGAATATGATTTAGAGATAAAGCCCACTAAGCTCATCAAAGGCCAAGGTTGAGCTAGATTAATGGCTGAATCAAATTGTGAAGTTCTTGATATTTATATGATTAATGCTTTAGATGATCAAGAGGAAATTTCAACTCCCACTGTTGAAAGTCATTTTATGAATTCCTCTTGGTATGCTGATATTCTTTATGTTCTGCGTAATTTGAATACACCTCCTGGTTTGACAAAAACAAAGGCAAGGTTCCTTAAATTGAAAGCTGTAAAGTACTGCATTATAGATAAATGTCTTTATTGGAAGAATGCAAGTGGTCTATTTCTTAAATGTTTGCCTAAGTTTGATGCAGAGAAGGTTAAGTACCAGTTCCATGAAGGAGAGTGTGGAGGTCATTTGTACTGGAAGACAACAGCAAACAAAATTTTGAGGGCTGGTTTCTATTGGCCTACTCTTTTCCATGATGTACACCAGATGATCATAGCCTGTCATAAATGTCAACTTTTTGAAGGCAAAAGAAAACTGCTACCCCTCCCTCTGCATCCAATCACTGTTGAAGCCCCTTTTCAACAGTGGGGACTTGACTTTATAGGAGAAATCCATCCCCCATCTTCTGCCCAACACAGATGGATTCTCACTGCCACAGACTATTTCACTAAGTGGATGGAAGCCATTCCTTGTAGGCAGGCCAATGATTCAGTTATCATAAAATTTATGGAGACTAATATTCTCTCTAGATTTGGCTGTCCTACCAAGATCATCACTGATAATGCAGTAGCATTTGGATCAAAGAAGATGGTTGAGTTCTGTCACAGATATTAGATAACATTGGGGCATTCCACGACCTATTACCCTCAAGGTAATGGAATTGCAGAATCCTCAAACAAAAGTTTAGTGAACATAATCAAGACACTGTTGGAGGACAAAAAGAAGTCTTGGCACACAAAGCTGATTCATGCACTTTGGGCTGACAGATTGACTTTGAATAAATCCATTGGTATGTCACCCTTTTAGGTTGTGTATGGTACTGATGCAATTTTTCCAAACAACCTTGGTGTACTAGTGATAAAGTTGATTCAAGAGTTGCAGACTGAAGATAATGACATGATCAGAAGAATAAATCAGACCATTCATCTTCAGCAAACCAGAGAGGAAGTTTATAACAAAGCATTGCAGAAACAGGAGAGCATTAAAAAGATTTTTGACAGAAGAACAAAGGCCAGCAATTTCAAGATTGGGGACAAAGTTCTAAAATGGGACTCAAGGAGGGAAGAGAAGGGCAAGAATGGAAAATTTGACAACCTATGGCTTGGCCCTTACTCTATTCATTCAGCTGCTGGTAACAATGCATTTTTCCTACAGGAGTTGAATGGAACAGAATTGTTTGGGGGTCCTATCAATGGCAGGATGCTCAAACATTACTTCTCTTG
This sequence comes from Pinus albicaulis, assembly GCA_034641835.2. Taxonomy (NCBI): domain Eukaryota; kingdom Viridiplantae; phylum Streptophyta; class Pinopsida; order Pinales; family Pinaceae; genus Pinus; species Pinus albicaulis. Next base: position 342,616,575 of record CM076573.1, on the reverse strand, counting down.
ATCCATGTCATGTTTTAAAAAGCCTTTTTATTTTTTCCCATTATAAATATTTCATCCACCATTGCATTCAAAGTTGTAAAAAACGAAAATACAAAAACAATGAAAAGAAAGAAAAGAGGGCAGATTTTGAAAACAAGCAAGGTATAGCCCCATACCAAAAAAGAGAGATAAATCTGAAAGTGTGCAAGCTCAAATGCCACTCCTGAAAAACACACTTCTAGTTAGTCAAACTGTTTAATCTTGACTAATTAGCTTTAAATATTCTGCTGATAGGATAGGGAATTTGATATGCCAAACTGTCTAATCTTGTCTTATCAGTAGATAGTTTAGGATAGAAATTAAAGGTTTAAACATGATCAAAATCTGAACCTAAGGTTACAAAGATAAATGACTCAAATATGTTCTATTTTTCTGAGTCAAAGAGATGTAAAAATTTGGTTCTAATTAGATCAAAATCTGAACCAGAAGAAAAGGAAAGACAACTCAATAAGAGTCAAAACAGAGCTGTGAAAAGAGGAAGGAAATGTTTCCAGATTTTCAGATCTTAAGCCTTCCATTTTTTATTTAATTTTTGTGAAATAAATGTCTATGTGCAGCTTGTCTTTTATGCCATAGACCAGCATCAAGTTAGACTGTTCAATCCTGACTTGAGTGCTTTTCAATTTCTGTTGTAGAAATTAGAGAATAAAGATCTGTTGGTTAGTTTAATCCCAACAGATAGTAGAATAGGTAGAGAAGCATCTGAACTCAACTGTTTAATCTAAGTTCAGGGAGAAATAAGGAGTAGAATTAGATTAGTTTCCTTCTTTCAAAAGAATAAAATGTTGTGAAAAGAGTTTGCCAATCCAAGTGCACTCTATTGAAGAAAAAATGTTAGATCTGTAGGATTGGGTAGGTAGAGAGTTGTATTGATCAAGATCCATTGCTTTTATGAATGCTAATACATTTTCAGAGAAAATCATCCCAGCATAGGAAGAGCAGCCCAATGGATTAGGCAACTGATCAACCTCCCAAAGAACATTAAAGGATCATGCACATGGTCAGCCTCCCAGAGAATGCAGGTATGAAAGTTCTTGATGCCTTCAAGAAGGCACCATCCCCAAGTGGAGCCACTGTTAGCCACCTGTAAAATTTGATTATCCCAAAAGGTGGCTAAATCTATTTTTGAGCCTTCAAGGAACAATTTTTCTCACTAAAAACTGTTGGCTCTTGAAGACTTTTTGAAGGCCTCATGCCTTTGTTAAAACCTTCACTGCTATTCCCTTCTTGAAGTACTGCTGCAAGCTTCTTTTTCCCTTTCCCTCTTTTCAAAAGCTAACCTCATTTTCTACCCCTTCATTTCCCATGAAAATCCCTCCTTTGCATGTTTCTCCCCCATCCACATCATAAAAACCCTTGATAAGGTTCTAAGACCCCTTCTTAGCCTTATCAAAACCTTCATTTCCTTTCAAAATCCTTAAAAAACCATTAAAATGCATATTTTCTATGTATTGGACTGAAGCCCCCTCGGGCTAAGTCTCTAACCCCTTTTCATCCATGCGCCCTAGCGCCAGGACCAAGCGCTGAGTCAGTTGGGCGCCTAATCGTATTTATATTTATCCCACCCCCAAAAAGCATTAAAACCTGATATATTTTCGAAAAACTTGGGTTTTTAATTTATTTTTCATTTATTCCGCCAGTTTCATTTTTGAACCATTCCGCACCGTCGATCTGATCTGCAGATCGAATGGTGCGGAGTGCATCTTTCCGTGGTCCCCACCGCCTGAAAGCCGGTTGCCCAAAACCGGAAGTATCCATCACACCGCCTTCGGGCAAAAGTTTGTTTTCCTCCGATGGCTAGCGATTCCATACACTTGCTGCCACGCGTCCCGTGTACTATTTGCAAAATCGCCAACCATCCGTCGTCCATCACGCATTAACGTTCGGACCTGGATGCCCAGCGATATTGCTGTCCACCGTCTGATCTGGGGCGGGCCATCCAACAGTGATCTCTCGCCGAAGATGCCCGATAATTAACGAAGGTGCCCACGCGATAACTGGGCTATGGCGCGGTGGAAAATCAATCTCTACCGTCGATCTGATCTGTAGATCGACGGTCCATATTCCATCACCCGTTTCCTCTATTTGACTTTCAACCTCTGCTCCCGACCGTCGATCTCTGCGCGATCGACGGCTCAAATTCAATCTTCTTTCGCCCATTCCACGATCTCTCCCGATTGATCCCGACCGTTGGATGATGCCATCCAACGGCCATGCTTCCTCCACTCGTCCTTTGAAGTAGTCAACCTATTTTATGTAGGATTTTATAAAAATTTTCGTGTTTTGCAGGGTTTCAACGATTTCTTTGCTACGTCTGAAGAAATTACGAAGGTTGAGGGTGACGATCCTCCAGCCTTCGATTTACCACAAGAAATCACTTGCGGGGTTTAGAATTCACGTTTATCAATTATTCATGAACCATTGACGCCTTATGAACCCTGCGCATCGCTACACAACAACAAAGAACACAACAAATCGGGCACAAACCAAGAGTATCAGCGTCGAAGACAAAAATACACCAGAACAGAGGATTAAAGGACAAATTTGCGGGGATTACGTCTAAAATGCTTTTCAAAAGCCTAATCCCCAAATAAAACACATTTTACAGAAAATCTTGAGTGTTTCATCAGACAGAAAGCCTCCACTGCCACATTTGAGGCAAATTGATTCCTCAGCTACCACAGTGCCACCTATTCCTCAAAGTACTCAATCAGAGGCCGAAGTTATTGATCAAATAAATATTTTCGCCTCAACGCAGCCAGAAAGTTACTTCTGCAATGAAACTTAATGCAAAAGATATCTGCAGAGTAACCCTAGCGTCACACAGAGCCTCAAAGGTCAACAAAGCTCCCACCGAGCTTAATTCTTAAGTGTAAATCAATTAATACAGTGAAACACCTGTATAGTTTCTTCATTGAGCCCCCCAAGGGCCAAGAAGACATTAACTCTGTATTAATTGTAATTTAGATCTTTTATCAGATCTCACCTCGTCATTCTTCTATATATACTACAGTAGAAGATGAGTGAGTTGTTGGTTGTAGAACTTTGATATACATTTGAGCAAAAACTTCTGATTGTACATAGTATTCACTGGCTCTTGGAGCTCCGCTGGTGATAGATAGGTTAGGCTAAGATGTGTAGATGGTTGCTAACCTAAAGCACTGGACTTAAAGCTGTAACTGGTTTGAAGCATCAATACAAGTTGATTTATGGGATCCTGGTCTATGTTGACGGTGATGTTTCTCTAATTGTAACTTATTATTTTGTTTCTGTTTCCATCTGTGTTTCATATTCTCTTATAAAGAACAACATGCATAGAGTTAGGACCTACTGTATATCAGTAACCTTCTCTAACTGAAAATCTTTATCTGAATGTTTTCTTCTAAATTGTGTTATTTAGGAATATTTTAATTCAGTTCAAGAATAGGAATGCCGGCGTTCCCTCGTCTTATTGTCTTAGCTGAATATTATTCTTAGATGTTATTTTCAGTATATGTTTCATGAAGATGAACTGAGGAAGATATGGTGAGCCCTGGTCCCAGTTTGATCCCATAGACTGCCTGATTGTTTCCCTTGGAATGTGTTAAAAGCTGGCTAGTTTCAAAGTACTTACCATATCTTAGGCCATTCTGTTGTTATCTTTGTATTTGTCTTGAAAGTAATCAAGTAAAGAAGAGCTAGGAGAGGATTTATGGTGAGCCCGACCCGCTAGTTTCAAATCCAAAAGTTGCCTTCAAGATTCCCTTTGTTTTGAGATGTTTTCTATTTGAAAGTGTATCAAAGGCTGGCTAGTTTCAAAGTACTTACCAGATCCTAGTTTACTTTTATGTTTTTCTTGAGTCCATGTCAAAGGTTGGCTAGTTTCAAAGTACTTACCAGATCCTGGACTTCTCTTGTTTCTGCATCTGTTCATTTCTCCTCCTTATTGTATCATTCCATTCCATAAATCAATCTTCAAAGAGATCCTTAGACATAGATGACTTGCCCCATGGACCACTCTTGCCTCTTGCTGTTACAATTAAACCCTATTATGACTCCATAGCCCAATGGACTAAAACCTGCAATTTTCTACCTTTTTGACCGAAGCTTACTCTGATTGCCTGCAACTTCTCACTTTTGAAACTATTTTGCATTTAGAACTTTCCCCTCAAGTAATTTTCATGCTCAACCATCCAAAAAACAAACAAACCTTTGGCCTTCATAGCTAGCCTAATATCATAACCCCAAACTTCAAAGACAAATCCATCTTTGTACATATTGGAGAGATCCCTCTCCGGATTCAGGAGGGCTAGATCCTAGAATCCCAAAGTTGGTTGAAATGATGTTGTTTCTGCAGTTTTAGTCTTACCAATATGCTAAAATTACAGATTCCTAACAATAGGATCATTAAAACACCCAATAATGCCTAAAATATGTTGGAAATGTTGTCATTGATGGCAAAGGAGATGACAAAGGAGGAGCACCTGAAACATCATTCAAGGTAGCAGAGAGAGCATAAGACAAGTAGCAGAGGCAGCAAAGAGAGTAGCAGAGATAACAAAGAAGTAGAGAGAAGCAAGAAGCACAAAGGCGACAGGCAGAAGAAGAATTTTGAAATGTAATTGTCAAACGGCAGGGTTGCAGTAGAGTGGAAGCAACGACAGAGACAGAGAAAGGAGCACAAAGAAACTAAGGCAACAGATATAGTGAAAAGGAAGAGACAAAGAAGTAGCAGAGGCAGCAAGGAAGCGAACAAAGGAAGAAAAGGAGCATCATTAGACAAGGAAAGGAGGTAGCCTAGGCAACAGATGAAACAATTGCCGTGGGCCCAGAACATCTCTTTAAACCTATGGGCATTTGTAATTGTGGAATGCTTGAATATTGTGGGTCGTGAAATTTCATTTCAAAGATGATTGAATACGATGGTGAAATACAGTTATAATGATACACTCAAGACATAGTATACATTAATACAACATGGACGAAGGTGGGCCCAAAGACTCCGTTATAATGGTTCTTAACGTTTGTTGAAATCGGCTATAATGAATTGATATACACACACACACACACACACACACACACACACACATATATATATATAAAGTTGAACCCTATATAATGAAGTTGGTATGTGGATATATATATAAGGTGGATGACTGAAAACCTTATGTAAGTGCTTGCATATAAACCAAAGTTAATACGCAAGTGGGACCCCACATAAAATTCTGAGAATCACAACCCAAGTTGGAGCATACATTAGAACTGAAGCGGAAGCATATATATATGCAGCGCGTTACATATATTCTGCTCTATATACAAATGACCAAATCAGATATATATATATATATATATATATATATATATATATATATATATATATATATATATGTATGTATGTATGTATGTATGTATGTATGTATGTATGTAGCGCGAGATCTAAAGAACCAAAGTTTCTATCAAAGGCAAAGTACCAGCTAGTGGGACCCTCATCAATCACATCGGAAAAAGGTTGGCAGCGGATCATATGAACAGAAAGTTGCGATTGCGATTGAAGCCCGGACCCGATGGGCATATAAACTATGATCAATATGGGTTTGAGTTCCAGCCTAATCACATTGGCACATTTTAATGAACAGTGACCAATCGCATCGGAGTTAAAGCGGAGCATCGGAACATCTCAATGGAAGTTGCGATTGCGATTGAAGCCCGGACCCGATGGGTCTATAAATTATGATTGTATAGGTTTAAGTTCCAGTCCAATCGCATCGGCACATTTAAATGAACAGTAGTCAATCGCATCGGAGTGAAAGCAGGGCAGCGGAACTTGCAACTAAAAGTTGTGATCGCGATTAATTGCAATCAAAGTAATCACATCACATCAGAGTAATCGCAATCGAAGCAGGATCGGATTAATCACAATCGGAACAAGCCGACATAGCGGAACAAGTTAATAAAGCTTGTGATTTCAATCAATTGCAATCGGAATTCATTGGAGGAGGCTCATCGCATCGGTGAATAGAAAGAGTTTGGCAAGTGGGGTCCAACTTCTTATATATATATATTGAAATCTGCGTTTTAACCAAAGTCGGGATTGATAAAGCGTTGGTTAAATCAAAGTCGAAATTGATAAATAAAATTAAAGTGTCGTGGGCCAGATATGATATTTGGCGCAATATAAAGTCTCGACATAGGTTAACATATGTGGAAAAACGAGTTATACTTCAAGTTCTAAACGCAAGTCGAACCTTGTATAAATGAAACTGTTTGCTGAGCATATTATTGTTATATGCAAAGGATAAGATTTGGGCTTATGATATATTGAGTTGTAATCCAAAGTTGAAATATTCATTTGATGGCTTATGAAGTGGGTTGGAATATGGTTTAACCATAGATTTGAAACAGGTAAAGTTTCCGTATATGAAGAATGTGAACTGGGGATTGATTGTAAATCAAATATGTCAAAAGATAAGCTACCGCATACACTTATTCAAATTGCCAGCGCAAGGAAAGCAAATGGGGAGACATTTTTATATGCGCCAGACTCTGATTTTATTTGGGGTATTTAATTAGATTTCCAGATCAACAGTTATATATATACAGCAGACACACAATCACAGTTACATATGTATGGCATATGGTCGTTAACCTGCGACAGTGAACAAGGAAACAAACAGAGCCGAAAGGGACAAAGACACAGTCAAAGAAAAGACAAATGCACGGCTGGTGGGCAAAAATTTGAATGAGTGAAATTTGGAGTTTTCATTAATTGAATGTAAATGTTTTAATTGATTTATATTGTTGTGATGCATTGGAAATTCTCCGGAAGAGAACAAATATCCCACTATAATGTTAAATTGGTACCTACAGTTATATTTTTTGAATGAGCGGATAAAATAGATGAGAAGGAATAAGGCAAAGAGACATGGTTGTCCATTTTGAATTCCCAGTAGAATACAAACAGCCATGAAGCTATTTTGTATAAAACAGGGTAATATCAAAGGGGAGAAGGTTGACAAAAACAGAGTGAGAGAATAAGAGAGTGTGCAGCTGAATTGAAGAGAGTTGAAGAAAATAAGAAATCTGCAAGAGGTGAGAGAGAGTGAGCATAGAGAATGCTGAGTATGGAATTGAGGCAGAGAAGAGAAGAAGAAGGAGGAGCAGAACAAGATGTTGTGAAAAGTGAGAGAATGCAGAAATGAAGCTATGAGGCAGAGAAGAAGGAGGAGCTGAGAAGAGAAGGAGGAGATGATAGTGAATCTGAGAAGATGCAGAAATGATATAAACCAGATCAACACATAAACATCATGCACAGAGACACCAGATATAAGTGGAAACCCATAAAGGGAGAAAACCACATCTTATTATTGTTGTGATGCAAAGGCAAGCTCCAACTCACTCTCACCACTGATTTTCTGTAGGCACCAACCTACAGGAGGCTCCTACCTCAATTCTGCAAGCTACAACTTGCAAGGAAGCTCCAACTCCCATCAATTTTCTGCAGGCACCAACCTACAGGAGGCTCCAACCTCAATCAGCTACAACTGAAATTTTATCAAGCTACAACTTGATGTGGAAGCATCAACTCCCATCTATTTTCTGCAGACACCAAACTACAAGAGGCTCCAACCTCAGTCAGCTACAACTGACATTTTATCAAGCTGCAACTTGATGTGGAACCACCAACTCCCATCTATTTTCTGCAGGCACCAACCTACAGGAGGCTCCAACCTTAGTCAGCTACAACTGACATTTTATCAAGCTAGTAGGTACCTCATTTGATTGAACATCTTCTTTTTGACATGAATTTCTCTTTTTCTTAATTCTCTTCTCCCTCTTGACAATGCAATCCTCAGTGTCTACTCCATGCATGAAATGTAGTCTATCCTAGATTTCTTTTGCTGAAGTTAAATCCATTATTAACTCAAGATCCTTGCTATGAAGATTGTTATATATCACACATTTTTCCTTGGCATTCCTCTGTTGTTCTTTCACCGTGGGTGAGTCTTTGCAGTAACCATCACATACAAGCTTCCATACCTCAGGTTCATTAGTCATTAAACCTGTTTTAACCTTATCTCTCCATTCAGGAAAGTTTGTTGTATTTAGCATAGGTACATTTTGATAGTCCATGACTCAACCAGATCTCCTTCAAGCTATTAAGCTTACACCAAAGGAACCTGCTTTGATACCAATTGTTAAACCCTTAGTTAAATTGAGAGGGGGGGGGGGTGAATCAGTTTAACAAAATCCTCCTTTTAAAACTATGTGGTATGGCACCAATTATTTTTTTTTTAATTAAAAAAAAACATCGGATGGTTATCCTACTTGTTGGTGGTCGGGGTGTAGTGGTCACATGGGCCGTCATGTTGGAAGTTAGTGCGGCGGTTAAACATTTTGCACCCCTGGTCTTCGGTGGTTGGTCTTATGGTGTTGTATGTGGGGGGTCGGGGCTAAGCCCTGACCCCTTCACCCAAACCTCTGCCACTTAAAATTCAAATAATACATTTAGCCCTTGTGGTAATGAGTAAAACATTGGAGAACTTGGAATTTGGCGTTGTTTTTTGGACCAAGGTCTAGTGTTCGACCCCCACCTAGTCCACTCAGTCCTTAACAATAATTTTCGTGGCCTCCCATGCTGCCATGTGGCGGCCTCCGGTTGGGCCATGTGGTAGCATGTGGTTGGCCATCAGTTCAACCAATGAAAACACACCAACAAGCACCCATAAATTGAGAACAAGCGGCGTGATCTGATTGGTCAAACAAACCTAGTCAACCTTTGAACATTCAACCATGCCCAGTCAGCTGTACGGACTGCTAACTAGGAAACATGCACAATTTTTGCGTGTTTGGGAAAATGAACAGAATGCATTTTTGAGAGCATAGAATGTGGGTTTTCCGCAAAACGAGTTATGTCAAATTCAGAACAATGAGATCTATGTAGTCATTCAGGTTCCACACCATTCTGACAACTTTCATTTTTGTTTATAAGTTTGAGCACCTAATCATGCAAAATTTCAAGTAAATTCTATATGGTATCAAAGTAGTGAACAAAATCTAGTCCAGCACACAGTGAATGCAATGGTAGATGTAATTATCTATTGTGAGAAACTGGCCTTGTTGTAGACCTCAATTATAGTGTTCATGGAAGGAGCCATGGGTATTTAAGAGGCATATTCGAATGGGAGCCTTAGTTCAACTGATGAAAGGAGCCATATGGTTGATAAGAGGGAAGTTCTAAAAGTCCCTAATAGCAGTGATGGAGTATCCATATCAGTGCTAGTGGGCAGTTTGTTGAAGACCCTAAGAGCTGACGATATTGTAGAGTTGGAGATGCATGCTTTCAAAGAGAGAAAAATTGAGTAGCAAGGTAGGAAGTGCTAAGAATATAGAAGTGATGGACTCACAAATTATGGTGGGAAAGAACAGATCTTCAAAGCAGGTTCCACAAAAGAAATTAGTGAAGCCTTGTAGTTCAGAGGAAGCAACTACAATAGTAGAAAACTTGGTAGTGTTGGATACAAATCTAGGTGGATGAGGTTCTTCTAGAAACACGCTCCTCGCTAAGAAGGAGTGTTGAAAATAATAGCGAGAAAGGGTTCCTTGATTTGTGCCTTAATATGAGGGACCATAATGAGTTTCTCCTTAGTATTATTTAGTTCCTATAAGTTGGGAACCGATTCCTTTAAGTTAGGAGCTAATTCATAAAAGTTAGAATGAAATTTTATAGTTTAGGATTTGTTCCTAAACGTTAGGATGAGTTATGAAGAGATTAACTTATTTGTGAAAGTGGAAGGTTGAGTGTGTTGTCTTCTAATGAAAGTTACTTTGGGAAAAGGACAAGTGATTGAATCTCAAGCTGTAGAATTGAGATGAAGCAAGTTGCATGAGTTAGTGAGACAAGAAAATATATCTCACAGGTTTGTGAGAAGGTTTCACAGGTTTATGTGTGGATCTTATGAGAGAAAGGTGTTCCAAGAGAATCTTATGCACATACAGTTAGGAGGACAGTATCAACAATCTTTCAAGGGTTTCAAGCCTAGTTCAAGGTGAGAAAATAAGGTTGTTTTTAGATTCAAAGAAGTTGTATTTTAAAGAGATCTATTGTTGAGTTTCTATGCATAAGTAAGTAGAATGTTTTTCCAGTTGGGTTGCCTAGAAAAACAATGTGTTTTTATTGTGTGATTATGCTTATTTTTGTTCTTATTTCACTGAAAAATTTAATAGATAAATGATGTGTTTATATGAAAATAAATTACATTTCAGATTGTTCATATTAGCAGTTGCATAATTTCAAGGAAATTCTACAGTCTCCCAAAATTTTCTTCCATTTCTGAGATCAAACAAGAACTATTTAATTTATTTAAGGAACCATATTTTGAGGAAAATTATAATTATCCAAGTGAAGTGCAATATCATATTTATTTTCTTACTTTGTTGGTCTAAGAATCAGATAATTTACATCGCATCAAACCAATTGAGGAATCAGAGGTGATTGAGGCTGTTTGGTCCCTTGATCTGGACAAAGTCCCTGGTCTGGACGACTTCCCAATCTTCTTCTTTGGATATCTCTCAAACTTATTGTTACACGACATTTTGTCACTGTCCCCGCAATCCCCAACTCGCACATTGGAGGGTCGTTTATGTGACCAATAAGCAGTGTCATGCTTTGCAAATACCATCCTTGCATCCCTTCTGATGAAAGTAACATTCTTCTTGTTGACATTTCCCTAAGCAGAGATGTAAAAACCCCTATTTTTGCCTTGGCGCGAGTATCCAGTTACACCCTTGCGCCAACCAGGAGATTTAATTCTAAGCCCGCGCCACTTGGCGCCCTGTGCTAGTTAGACACCTGCGCCAAGCTGTTTATGGAATGCTTTTTAAAAATATAGACGGAGGTTCCATTCCAACCACCTCGGGGATGAGTCTTTGGGAGTGGTTGAACTGAAACAACCACGGACTCCTTCCTTTAGTTAGTAGTTTCCACCTCCCTTGGAACTCTCCTAAAGGATAGAACTCCCTCCCACCTTTCTAGGGATCCCAACCTCCTCCTTTTCCTCTATATAATAAACTATCTCTTTTAGTAGAAGCTAGCTGAATGGCTGAATAGCTAAACTAGGAGAATTATACTATAGCTAAGCTACTAGAGGAAATAGAGTAAGAAAGATTGTGTTGAGAGAGATTAAGTCGATGACTTCTAAGAGAGCTTGAGTCCGAATTCCCTGTCCAACATTTGAGACGCGCTTCGTCTGAACCTCACTGGAGGAGACTGTGACATCAAAGCATCAGTTGTACTCTTCCTTCTACTCATTAATATACATGACTATTGTTTGGTTCCACTATTGTGTTATGATGTTTATTTGATACGATATGTTTAGCCTTCTTTTACTGGTTAATAGTTGTGAATGAAACTATTATGTCATATGTTGTTCTTGTTCTTTGTCCTATGTGCAGGTATCTGAGCATGATAGTGAACGGATCGTGATTTGCCAAGGCAGGAGCAGAAGGATGTTACTCTTTTTGCAACATCGACAACATTGGATTCAAGGTAGGTCAATCTACCGTCTCTCTTGTTCATTCATTAACTAGGAAGCAACACTTTAGCGTGTCATTTTGTTACTAGACCCACCATAGGGCTAGAGTGATCGTCTCTATCCGCAGAGAGGATTTACCTTCATAACAAATTGGCGACTCCACTGGGGATCAGTGAGAGTTTTTCGTGTCATCCTGTTGGGTCAGTTTCATTATTGGTTTAGTTATCTATCTTTTTCTAGTTTTTTTGCTGAGTTTCCATCCTCTGTTCCGATCCAAAGTGTCAAAGTTGACCTCTGCTCATTAGGTTAGGGTTTTTACTCTTTTTCCCATAGGTATCCATCTTGGCGTATTTTTTTTCTGGATAGTTGCACTGATTGGCGCAGGTTTCTCTTTTAGCACTCGCGCCAACCTCTGTATGGCGCGGCTTACAGCCTTACAGTTGCGCCAAATCCTGTAGGTTTTGGTTTGACCTCCCTAATGCATATTTTGGTCATTTTTTCTTGCTTCTGGGTTATTTTTTATTATGTTTAAGCCTTTGCAGACTGTGTTGACTACTGTAGACTTGTTTCCCTCAGTTGTTTTTCCATTTTCCTGTCGGTGTCATTTAAGACCTTAGGGTTTTTGAGTGTTCTTACACACCGAGCCTTCTTTTCGAGAACAAGTCTCTTTGATTGTTATCAGTCTCGTTTCAGGTCATTAGACTGAGTTTTTGTTGATCCTTTTGTTTTTCTAATTGAATGGTTTCTTCGTTTTTCGATTAGTCCTTCTTCTTCAATACTTTGAGCATCGATTACTTTGCTTGTTTGGGTTGCTTTGGGAAAATTTCTTTTTCGATTGAAATTTTGCTCTATTAGCTTGCATGTTTTTGTGTCTGTTTCACTTTGGTTGAGTCATTCAATTTCAAAACCTCACATTCGCAAAACTCAAACTAGTGTTTATTTTGTTTTCCATTGAATTAGTACAATGTATGCTTCATTTCATTGAAAATTCAAAAATAAAAAAAATATCTTTGCATTCTTTTGTTGCATCGAAAGTGAAACGTTCCTTTACATAACTAGTATTTGTCAATCTAGGAAGGAATTTAATTTTCGATTGATTGCATTAAGGGAATTAGAAGTTTCTTTGCATGTTTTTTTTGATTGCTTGTTTGAAATATTTCTATCCTTATTATAACTAGCATTCATCGAATTGAAATGATGTTCATTTGCATATAGTTTTCATCTAGGAAGTTGAGCTCCACAATCGATAAGGTCTGGAAATTGAAACATAATTCAAGATTAACTTTAAAATTTACTCAATGAACCTAAGGCAACATTGCAACATAACGAAACATTTCTAGTGGTCTAGGCTAGAGACGTGTTCCGGCATCTTAAAACCTAGTAGTTGTCGCTCGCCTTCCGGCTTTAGACAGCACTAGTACGGACTTGTGCTCCCATACTGACGCGTATATAAAGGGAGACCCCTCTAGGTTGCAATCCTTTTATCCATAGGAAGTCGAGTTTGCCATCTTTTAACCGTGATACACCGAACACAACATTCAAAGAGACTACCTACACGTACGTCAAGTCCTTGGTCATTTCTGTTTCATTTGATCACCAAGGTGTATATGGCAGTTCACGGAAACCTAGTACACCTTCTTGCTTAGAATTCCTAAGAAGTCATTTTGATCTTTTCGTGACTCTTTAAACAAGAGAAGAGATCATCGAGCACTTGTCCTTTCACGCTCGTTTCAAATTGAAAGTGACTAGAGTCATATTTTTCCCGTTTCTCGACTCTTAAAACATGAAACAATGAATTTTGGTTTCAGTGTTATAAAATTAATCACCTAGATTACACGCCCATTAAAAGTTTGTTACTTGGTCTAATTGATTTCCTTAGTTCTTGATTTTGGTACCTTCGATTGGTTATCTCTTTCCTTCCTTTTCTGATTTATAGTCAAAGTGGTGGAACATCCAGTTTCGTCCTCCTCATTGCCTCCTAGTGGTAGTTCTTTTTCGAACGCTTCCTTCGAAACCCCTAAATCCACTAGATATGTTGAGTTCTTACAGCCTATTCTTCCGTCTATCCAACCCCTTGCTACTCGATCTCCGCTTGATGAACCGGTTTAATTCAATTGGCCTCCTTCAAGTGCTTGGTCCGGTTTCGGGGAAGAAGGGGAATTTCCTCCTCTTATGTCTAGATCGCCTTTTGTTGCTGCTGCAGTACCTCCTATTCCCCGTAGTCTTTTCGAAGATCTCACCTTGGAATCAGATATGAATTCCTCCAGTTCTGTTGGCAATGAAGGAATGCCTATTTCCATAGGAGAATATCAACTCTTTCTCGAAGATCTCTCTCGTGCCTCCACCCAATCTTCACCACAATCGGTCTCACTTCTTCTTGGGTATAGATCTCTGAGTCAGATTATGTTTGGCATTGCTTCCATTGTGCAATATAGTGCAGTAACTCCTCCTCTGAGTTCGCTCCTACCATCATTGGAACTATCACCTTCGACTCCTGGTTCGTCAGTTACTATCACATCTGTTCTAGTTCAACCAACGGTTTGTGTGGCTTCGAGTTCAGTTTCCACTACTCCTGTGATTCCTGGTGGTCTTACTTTTGAAGAATATATGTTGGTTGTTTTGTAGCAGAATTCTCAGGGTTCTCAGCAGTCTCAGGCTCCTGCTAATCCTCGATTCCATCACTATGATATTGTTGGTAATCCCGTATATATCTATACGCACCATTATGATGTGTATGGTAATCCAATCTATTTTCCTCCTATTGATCCTTATCAGGCTGTTTATGATCCCTGTCAGACTGTTACTCATCTGGGACCTACTCTTCCTGTGCAACCCTCTGGCCCACAAGGACAACCCTCTCAAGGAAAACCTTTAGCTCAGCAGGGCCCTGCTTCTGGTCCACAAGGACAACCATACGGTCCATAAGGCCAACCTTTACAAGGAAAACCTTTGGTCCAACAAGGACAACCCTCTGGTCCCTCGGGTCAACCTCTGAATTGACCCAGATAATCTTTTTGTCCTGGGGGGCAAGTTTATCCGTCATAGGGACAGCCTGTTGCACTTCAATCATAGCCACACGTTTAGTATGGCCAAAATATTGTGTAACCAGGACAACCCTTTGGTCCTTCTCTAGGTCAACCTAGTCATCAGGGACAACCTGGTCCGTCGCAACCATCAAGCCAACCTTTCCCACAAGGTCAAACCGGTGGCCCTCAACAACCAGTTCAACAGCCGATTCAACCTGCTCAACAACCGTTGCAACCTTCCCACTAGTAGATTCCTTCGTTTCCGCAGCCGATTTTACCCATTTACCTTGCTCAGCAGCCTACTCAACCTACTCCGCAAGGTCAACCTGCGCAGCCGCAGGGTACTTATTACCCTCAAGTTTCCTATCAACTAGTATATAGTGCACCCCAAATTCCGTACCCTCAAAATCAACCAGTATATAATGCACCTCATATTCCGTACCCTCAAAATCAACCTGTGTATCAGCAACCTCAAAGTCATACTTACATTCCGCAGCAGAATCCTTATGCTACTCAAAAAGGACCTCATTGGTCTACTTCGACTCAATATCCTGGTCCTCAATCCCAGTATCAACCGAATTATCCTGTTTTTAATCCATATGATTCGAATCCTTCCGGACAAAATATCTAGGGACAGAATCCCGTTCAGACTGGGTGGAATGTACATATAGGTCCATATCAAAGACCTCCAATGAATTTCAATACTCAATTACCATTTCTTGCTATGTTGGAATTACCCGATGTGTCAAAGTTGACAAATGATCCTATTATTCATAATCCATATTGGCCTCCGGTTCCGACCAAGATTCCTGGTGATTGTCCTAAATTTGAGGGTAAACCTGGTGAAGACCCCCAAATGCATGTGATAACTTACCACTTGTGGTGTTCTTCTAATTCTTGGGTTGATGATTCTATTCGTCTCCGTATTTTCCAATGAAATCTTACTGGTGCCGCTGCAAAGTGGTACATTGAGCTGTCTCATGGAGTTTTCCAAGATTTCAATTCTTTGGCCATGGCGTTCCTTACACATTTTCAGTTACTTATCCGCTATGAGACCGGGACACATCTCCTCACTTCATTGAAACATGACCGAGCTACTCATATCTCAGATCATATTCATGAGTGGCGGCGGCGTTGTCACATGATGAAATTTGAGATACCTAATCAGCTTCTGACTGATTGGTTCACTAACTCCTTTGTCAATCATATTTCCAAAGACATTGCTATGGGGGCATGTGTAACTGAGGAATAGGCCATTGCTTACGCCCAGTACCTTGATCTCATGTACTCTTAGTCTGGCGCATTATATGATATATTTCCTGATGCTCCTTGTCCTGGAACTTCTAAACCGCCAGTGACTCCATCTGTTGATGGTATTATTGGTTTTGTATCACAGACTTCTCACAAGTCTCCTTCATCTAAATTTGGGAAGCAAAAGTCTACTTCTTCCAATAATGTAGCTTCTCAGTCAACTTCGAATTTTGGCACACCCGCAAAAGTGAATTTTGTTTAGGCCAATCCTACATATAACACTTCGAAAGGTAAGAAAAAGGGTAAAGGTAAGGCTAAAGCCGATACCCCGAAACAAGATTCTCCGAAACCTTGTTTTGATGATAGTTCTCAATGCAAACTGAAGTATCCTTTTTTGATTTTTGATGATGAGCACTTCACCAAGGACTTTCCTAGACGGCCTGAAGTGAGTTGATTGCTAAAAGGCACCCATGGAGCTCCGGCTATTCTTAAAGAACCTTTTCCTCAGCAAACTCAGATGGTAGATCATCCTCAGTCCTCTGCTCCATCCGGTTCGCAAGTGTTCATGATGAATATTTCTGCACCCGTTTCTATTGCTATTCGATCAAAAGATTATTCTGGTTTGCGTCGAGTAGTGGGGAAAGAGATCATTGATGGTCCTCCTCCTCCTCCTCCTATTTCTGGCTCTCTTGATATTGAACATCCTAGCGCCGAATCCGTTGTGTGACCACCTTCCAAAGGTGTGCTCCGTAAGTCTTCGTACAATCCTAATGCCTGTGTCGCTCAACATTACAGTATTGTTAAGGATTTGGCTCAGGCGTCATCTGCAATTTCTATGATAGAAGTACTTCAGATTTGTCCTTCGCAACGGAAATCTCTGCTATCCGCGATAGGTGGGATTGATCCTGCCGATACTAGCTTTCTTGCTTTCGATTTAGAGAATTTCGTCCCGCGACTCCCACACAAAATTGCGCTCATCATTCAAGTTGGTATAAATGGTTTGAATATTCACCAGGCCGTCGTGGACGAGGGTGCATCTACTTGTGTTATGTCATCTACTTGTTGGAAAGCCATTGGTTCTCCAGCTCTTACCTCATCACCCAATGCCCTTGAAGCATTTGATGGAAGAGAATCTAAACCTCTTGGTGTTCTCGCTAGTTTACCAATCACGTTAGAAGGAAAGATAGTCAATGTCGAGGTTGAAGTCGTTGATGCAAAACTCAATTATAATATTCTCCTCAGTCGCAGTTGGACTCACGTCATGCTGTGCATTCCATCCACTCTCTTTCGTGTTTTGAAGTTCCCACACGAAGGAAAGATTATTACTATTGATCAATTGTCTTTTTTCACTTCTTCTTCCGAGAACAATGTTTAGTATGTGGAAAATATTCCTACTCCCTATGAGAGCGTAGGACTAGGCCTTTTCAAGGATCTTGCCCTCATGGGTGTTTTCCCTATTCCACTTCCGAATCAGGTCAACATGATTTCTCTAATCGATGACCCCTGGGTTATCCCTTCTCCTGAATAGATCGATTCGTTTGGGGATTTGATGCCGTTGAGTCCAATTGAAATTGATTATTGTGAAATTATTGCTGCATCGGACATTCTGTCCTTTGATTATGCTCCTTCGAGCATGAATCTTGAAATCTATTCTCAATCCCCTTGTCTTGGTGATTTTCATTCACCGGATCCTTTGAAAGAAGTGTTTCCTTTCGATGAGGCTATCGTGGAAACCCTGTCTCTCGACGATCTACCGTGGGACAATGGTCATCATCATTCCTTGTTTCTACCAAGCCTCGAGGCCATGTCTACCTGTCTTGAGTGTTTTGCCTCTCAAGTTCCTTCTCCTCTGCTTCAAACACCTGTTCAGGTCCATGAGGTTTTTTCGGAAGGTAACTTGAGTAACATCACTCAGGCGATGTCTATCGACATTTCCATTAAACCGGGAATTGTCTAGAACATCCATATTGGGGTTACTTGTTCTTCGAATGAAGTACAAGTTTATACTAGCCTATTTCATGAATTCTATGATGTCTTTACGTGGTCCTATGCAGAAATGCCTGGCATTGATCCTAGCATCGTGGTACATGAGATTCCTACTTACCCCAATTCGGAACCTGTTCGTCAGCGTCTTTGTCCAGTGCATCCTAGGAAAGTTGCTGCCATTAAGGCCGAAGTGGAAAAACTTCTCAAAGCTAGTTTCATTTATCCGATTCCCTTGACATAATGGGTTTATAATATTGTTCCTGTAGGTAAGAAACAGGGCACTATTCGTGTCTGTGTTGACTATCGTGATATCAATCGAGCGTGTCCTAAGGATAATTATCCTACTCCTTTCATCGATCAAATCATTGACGACTGTGCCGGGAGTGAGACCTTTTCCCTTATGGACAGTTTTTCGGGTTATAATTAGATCAACATTCTCCAGACTGATCAACACAAGACTACCTTCATCTGTCCTTGGGGCACCTTTGCATATAAGAAAATTCCCTTTGGTTTGAAGAATGTTGGGGCCACATTTCAGCGCACGATGTCTTATGCCTTTCATGATATTCGTCACATCGTTCAACCTTATCTGGATGATCTTCCGGCTCATTCAGCTAAGTGTAGGGATCATCCTGACCATCTTCGTCAGATTTTTCTTCGTTCTAGGCACTATAAAATTCGGCTTAATCCGCACAAGTGTGTCTTCTATGTTGATTCCGGTAGACTCTTGGGGTTTATCATTTCCAAAGACGGGATTCGCCTGGATCCTCTCAAGGTTGAGGCTATTATCAATCTCCCCTCTCCTTCCTCATTACATCAGTTGCAAATTTTACAAGGGAAAGCTAATTTTCTTCGTCGTTTTATACCTAACTATGCCAAAGTAGATAAAGGATTCACACGATTATTAAAGCACGACGTTCCTTTTTACTGGGATGAGATCGCTCAGAAATATTTTGATGCATTGAAAACATTGTTGGTTAATGCTCCTCTCCTCCGCCCTCCAGATTATCATCGTGATTTTTCCCTTTATTTGGCTGCCGCTTTCTGCACGATTTCCATGGTTTTGGTACAAGACGATGATGACGGTCATGAGCATGTTATTTATTACTTGTCTCATAACCTTCTCGACCCCGAAACGCATTATGCCCATGTCGAGAAGTTAGCGTTGGCCACTGTTCAAGCTGTTCAACATTTTCGTCATTATATTCTTTTGCGTACAGTGACGGTGATTTCTAAATGCAACCCCATGACCTACAAATTATCTCGACAATTGTTGGGGGGAAAATACTCAAAGTGGATTGTCATCCTACAAGAATTTGATTTGGAATTTACTGCTACCAACTATAAGAAATCATTTGTCTTTGAAGATTTACTTTGTTCTCTCCCTCCCGACTCCTCTCCTTCTCGTTCTGAGGACGTCATTCTAGATGATTCGATTTTCTTGATTAGCACCCTCGATCCATGGTACAGTGATATCATCGTCTATCTCCAAACTTCATCTTTTAGATCTGTGTTGACGAAGGATGCCCGCCAACGCATCCACCATCAGTCACAACCTTATCATATAGTTTGAGATACTCTCTATCATATTGGAGTCGATTCCATACTCCGGTGATGTTTGACTCTCGAGGAAGATGAGAAAGCTCTGAATGATTGTCACAGTGGTGCCTATGGAGGTCACATGTCTAGTTATGCTACTGCACAAAAGATTCTTCATGATGGTTATTTTTGGCCTTCTATTTTCAAAGACTGCATTGTCGCAGTTTGTAAATGCCATGATTGACAAATTTATCAACGCAAGTTGCATGCGCCACCCATTCCTATTCATCCTGTCATTACCGTTGGTCCCTTTGCGAAGTGGGGCATCAATTTTTTGATGTGTAACCCTCACTCGGCCGGGGGGCATGCTTATATTATCGTAGCCGTGGACTACTTCACCAAATGGGCCAAAGCAATGCTTACACTTGCCGCTGACGATAAGACAACTGCTCAGTTCATGTTCAATGGAATTATTGTTAGGTTTGGTGTCCCTCAAGCCATTGTTCCCAATCATGGTTCCCATTTTCAGCATTATATGGTGGCGGAGTTGACTTCTAAGTTGGGTCTACGTCACGACAGCTCAACGCCGTACTACCCTCACGCCAATGGCCAGGTTGAAGCCGTGAAAAAATTTCTTTTCACGATGCTTCTACGTACGATTGGGATCCACAAATCAAATTGGCATCTCATGTTATTTTCGACTCTTTGGGCATACTGAACCTCAGTTAAGAACGCAACCGGGTTCACTCCTTTCTAGTTGGTTTATGGCCTGGAAGCTACTTTTCCGATTGAATGTGAAATACCTTCGCTCAAATTGGTTGTTGAATTAGTGCCGAATACTTCACCAGAAGAAGAAAATCTCCTTTATTTAGAAAGGCTGGATGAAACCCACCGCTTTGCTGCTCTCGTTATTAAATCACAGAAAAAGCGGGTCAAAGATCATTTTGATCAGTCAGTTTTCCCTCGTTCTTTCGTTGAAGGAGATCTCGTCTTCTAGTATGACCAAGTTCATGATAAGCTTGGGGTAGGAAAATTCAACTTATGTGGCATGGACCCTACATCGTTAAACGTGTGTTGCAGAATGGGGCCTATGAGCTAATTGACTACGAAGGTCATCCTCTTGAACAACCCAGATATGGGTTGTATCTCAAAAAATATTATGCGTGAGTCATTCATGCATAATAGGTGTACATAGGTGTTGTTTTAATTTTTGTACATGTTTTATGCGTGAGTCATTCATGTGTAATAGGTGTACATAGGTGTTGTTTTCATTTTTGTATATGTTTTCTGGTTTGGTGTGCTTTGTGAGTGTTTTCCTGCTTATTGGGTCTTGCTTATTTTGCAGATGTCTATTACCCTTTATGTCGGTTTCGTGGATGGTACTTCCCACAGTATCAGGAATTTGTCTTCAGTAGCTTGGGTAATTTATGATCCTGCTGGTGAGTTGATAGATCTGCAAGGTATTTGTCTAGGACGAACTACAAACAATGTCATTGAATATAGCATTGTCATTGAGCTATTAGCCGAGGCAATCAACCTCGGCATACGCGCATTGCTTGTAAATCTAGATTCATAGCTTGTTGTTCTGCAATTCAATAATCATTATTCAGTCAAAAATCTACACATTCTGAGATTGTATTTACGTATTCGTTTGTTGGAAAGACATTTTGATTTTATTACCTATCAACATATTGCTAGACGAATGAACACATTAACTGATACAGTGGCTAACATTGTATTAGATAGACATTTGCATAATTTGTAAAAGCATCATCATATGTAAAAGATCCATGTAGGGAAATATATGTATATATATACATCGCATGTTTGCAACCGTGTGCATCATAACTTCAAAAAAAACATGTGTGTTTCCATTACATCCTGAGACATCATGTGTCTCAAAATATGCAGATAAAATAAAACCTAGGTGTCTAACCAGCATGGTGCTCGTGATAACATGTCACGGCCCGTACTAGCCACCTCAGCAAGCGGTGAATTCGGCTGGGCACCCCTACGGTATGTCTCTGGTAGGCGCGAGGAACATCATCAAAACGTGCATAATCCGAGACTCCTCGTGTGATCCCCTCCAAGTTGCGCACTATCTCATCTTCCTCGCCACCCTCACCTTGAGGGTCGAAATCGCGAGGGATTCGCCTCGCTATCGGTGACATGCCGACAGGTCTCTTTGGGCCAACGTCTGTAATTACATGGATTTCATGTCAGAACATGCATAAATAAATAAAAAAATCATAATACTCATAAAAATTAGAAATGAGTCTCACTTAAATCTTCATTCTTCCTTTAAAAATCTTCTCCCTCTGGGAGTGGGAGGTCCAGATCATCAGTGAAATATGTACTAGAGTAGGGCCAGTCCTCCATGACAATTAATTGTCATTAGAGCCAATCGAAGAATTTCGGTCTCCAGGACATTTTTTGACCGCCCCCTGCCCTTGGCATAAAAGCTGCCCATCGAGCCATCCGTGGTTCTCTCACTGGTGGTGTCGGGACTATGACCTCTTGTCACTAAAAAATGGGTAGGAATTCCAAGAAGAACGATACCAGAATAGATCCATAACCAAATTGTTTCAGTTTTCTCTTCTTGAATTTGGTTAGTTGGTGCTTCATGTTTATGGTCACGACCGTTACCCAGTTCTAGATGGTCAGTGCCATGCAGTCTACAGCAAGAAGCAACTTTGTCTTTGTTGCTTCATGCGGTGCTTGTGATCCTGCAGCCCATGTGATGGTATGCAATACCACGCGCAGTGTCAAATCTTGGATAGTTTGTATATCAAATTTCCCACTACCTGATCCCTTCCGTGCTCCTCGACATACCCTGTCTATCACCATGGTCATGTTTTCCATGCAGCGCCAGGTACTGGTTAGGATTGGTGCTGCACCCCTCCGTGATAATCATGTGATGAAGTACACGTCAGAGACATCAATCTCAAGTTCTTGATCTCGAAGGATGAACTTCTATTGATTTTCATCCCATATACTGATCAGATACTGTAGTAATTTTGGTTGGGCTCAGAGACATGGTGTTAGGAAGAATTTTTTCAAACCACATTTTCTGAGAACTTTCATGACTCCCTCATTTTCCATGGCCATCTCATCTTCTTCGCTATGTTCCCGTTCTTTCCATTCAATAACCATTTTGCCTCTTTCTACCTGCAAACACATACACATGAGTGGTATTAGTCAATCTTGAATCTTAAATCTGTAAACTAATGTGGTATTTGATGCGAATTTTTTGCTAGAAATGGTTTGCACCGTTGGTGTGACTGTTTCCAAAACAATCGCGCCAATGGGTGCGCCCTAGTGTTAAAAATCAGGTGGTTGGCGCGACTCCATGCCTGAAACCCGCGCCAACCACAAAGCCCTAATTTTTACATTTCCTCCCCCAAAATTCAAAATTGAAATTTACAGGAAGAAAGAAATGACGTGAAATGACAAGAGGGATCTCAACTCTTACCTGTATTTGACGGATTTGCGATTGATCTGCTAGATTGGTCGCTATCGCCGCCACAAGATTGCACAGTAAAATGGGTAACTATTGCTCCACAAGAGGTAAAAAGTGAAAAGTAATTATTTTTACCATTTTTGGCATTTTATAACTTTTCCACAACTCTAATTAGGTTTTAAGGCATGTTTTTCGATTATTTTATTATATTATTTTCAAGAAATTGGTTTTACACGTCTCTTGTGCAACAACAGATTTTTCATGCAACAATGATGAAGTAATGAGCTATATTTTATACTTTTTCAGACTCGGTAAAAACACGAAAAATTCACTATTGGAGTAATATTTTAGCTCTTTTCTGACTCTCTAAAATTGAAAAGATTGACGAGATTCTTGTCGTTTTGAACTCGTTAAATGGCTGCGAAACGATATCTACCCAGTATACATTTAACCCTTTTTCGAGCTGGGATGGATTATTTACGAAAAAGGAATACCTTAGCCTATCACGACTAAGAGGTTCTCTCAAACACAGTTTTCTACCTTTTCGAATCTGTGAGACTATCTATGAAAAGGGACCGTTGGATTTTTCTTTTCTGCTTTCTTTTCAAATTCTCTAAACATGAAAATATGCCGATTTCTTCCTCTGTCAGACTCGTTAAACCCTGATGACATCGGACTTCATCACCATGACGTTATTTTGAGTTCCTCCTTTCTAGGGCTCGTAAAATGTACTAGGTTGGATTTTTTCGAAGGAAAAATTTACAGTGCAAGCATATGCTATCCCCTTCAAGCTTGTTTTCAAAAATAACTGGGGTACTCACCAGAAATGGTGGGGGGAAATGGAACCAAGTTTTAGTTATGTTGGCAGTATGTCGCTCTTGAACATGGCACTTGTCTGCATTTGTGTCAAGTTGGTGACATCTCATTTTGTCATTTTTTTCTTCATGGGTTTGGGTAATCTCTTTTGACCTCTCATCTACTCTTTACCACATCATCATGACCTCAGATCCTTTGATGTCAAATACTGCCAAATCCAGTGTCATGCTATTGATATGTTCAAGAGAATTTTTCCTCTGCAATTATCAACCTTCCTCTGATCTCTTGTTGGTCCTGATCCACTTTCATCATGTTCCTCTGTCTCGTGTCGATGATGTGGGAAACATTATGGCCATCCTTCGACTAGGTCACTTCCTGTCGACTTTAGCTCATTATCCAGGAATTTGATCTAAGAGACTCCCTTTTGGTACCTTGGAGCCTGCATGCCTCAATGGCAGGTTTTTCACATTTGACGCAAGGTTCACATCATTGGCCTTCGATCGAGTGATTTTGCTGATGTTCGACGTCAGATCATTTTTCACATTCCGTAGATTTTACCTTTTGTACCTTGAGGGCCATCGTCATCATTTGTGGTTTCTCTCGCGTCTGTTAACAAATTTCATCATTGGCTGGTAATCAGACGATTTTCCTGCATGTTTGACTTCAGCTCCAATATTCGCATGCTCGAAATTGGACTTGTTCGGGTCGAGATGGAGTGCAAGACCCTGGGATTTGTCTAATAAACCCCAGGTTGTGAATTTTTGTGGATTATTATGACTTATTGCATGACTCTCTTGATTGGATGGCTGCGACCATACCTGAGTCTATTTATTGATCCTTCCAGCTGGATGGCTATGTCCATACCTCAAATCTCAGTTTTTATATACTCTATTATGCATGGATGCGCCCATGCCACATGATTTGTGTATCACAAATATCAGTTTTATTTTAATTGTAGGTCTTCCGACAACAGTTTTTGGTTCGAATGCGTTCTCATAAATCATTTCACCCCTCCCTCTCTCTTAGACTTCATGCTCTAGGGGGCATCTGTTACACAACATTTTGTCACTGTCCCCGAAATCCCCAACTCACACATTGGAGGGTCATTTATGTGACCAATAAGTAGTGTCATGCTTTGTAAATACCACCCTTGCATCCCTTTTGATGAAAGTAAAATTATTCTTGTTGACATTTCCCTAACCAGAGCTGTAAAAATCCCTATTTTTGCCTTGGCTCGAGTATCCAGTTACACCCTCGCACCGACCAGGAAATTTAACACTGAGCCCACGACACTTGGCGCCTTGTGCCAGTTAGACACCTGCGCCAAGTTGTTTATGGAATGTTTTTTAAAAATAGAAGCAGAGGTTCCATTCCAACCACCTCGAGGATGAGTCATTGGGAGTGGTTGAACTGAAACAACCACATAATCCTTCCTTTAGTTAGTAGTTTCCACTTCCCTTGGAACTCTCCTAAAGTATAGGACTCCCTACCACCTTTATATGGATCCCAACCTCCTCCTTTTCCTTTATATAAGAAACTATATCTTTTAGTAGAAGTTAGCTGAATGACTGAATAGTTGAATTAGGAGAATTATACTATAGCTAAGCTGCTAGAGGAAATAGAGTAAGAAATATTGTGTTGAGAGAGCTCGAGTCGATGACTTCTAAGAGAGCTTGAGTCTGATTTCCCTGTCCAACATTTGAGACACGCTTTGTCTGAACCCCGCTGGAGGAGACTGCGACGTCAAAGCATCGGTTGTACTCTTCCTTCTATTCATTAATATGCATGACTACTAATTGGTTCCACTGTTGTGTTATGATGTTTATTTGATATGATATGTTTAGCCTTATTTTACTGGTTAATAGTTGTGAATGAAA
The DNA here is from genome assembly GCA_034641835.2 of Pinus albicaulis. Lineage (NCBI taxonomy): Eukaryota > Viridiplantae > Streptophyta > Pinopsida > Pinales > Pinaceae > Pinus > Pinus albicaulis. Next base: position 342,591,071 of record CM076573.1, on the reverse strand, counting down.
CTATTCTATCATATGTTGTTCTTGTTCTTTGTCCTATGTGCAGGCATCTGAGCGTGACAGCGAACGGATCGTGATTTTCCAAGGCAGGAGTGGAAGACTGTTACTCTTTCTGCAACGTCGACAGCGTTGGATTCAAGGTAGGTCAATCTACCATGTCTCTTGTTCATTCATTAACTAGGAAGAAACACTTTAGCATGTCCTTTTGTTAGTAGACCCACCCTAGGGCTAGAGCGATCGTCTCTGTCTGCAGAGAGGATTTACCTTCATAACACTTATCAAAGGAGACGTTTTGAGAATGTTGAATTCATTTAAAATGAAATGTAAATTGGGACAAAACACCAATTCTTCTTTCCTGGCGTTATTCCCAAAAGAGTAAAAAATCGTCTCATTCTCTCGCTTTCAGCCCATCTCATTATGCAACTCAACTTACAAGATATTGAAGAAAGTTATGGTCACGATATTAAGAAATATTTTTCCAACTATAATTTCAAAGAATCGAGGTGGTTTTATGGAACACATACAAATATTGGACAATGTGATTCTTTTTCAAGAGGTTATCCACTCCTTCTCTGAGATATTTTCTTCGATGATGTCAACAAATTTTCATAAAAGAGCATTTAAAACCATGAAAGCAAACACTTAAAGAAGAAGCAACATGAAAGGAGACAATAAAGACAATGCACCCAATGTTTTATAATGGATTTGACCCAATGTGGGCTACACCTTCAGGCCAGACATCAAAGTAGAGAGGCCTCTTCATTCATCTCAACAAAAATAAAGGAAAGTACATGGAAAAATACATAATTATACTTCCATTTATGGGAGTGACCTAAAAATTGGCTACTTAAATCCAAAGATGAATACACTAGTTAAATCCTTGTGAAATTTTAAGTGAAATGAGTATAAACTCAACTATATTCATCCATTGCCATCTCTGGACCCCTTAGATAATATTCGAGATTCCATAACAGATTTTGTATGGGAATATTCAAGAGAATATCTTAGGGAATATCCCTTGGGAATATTATCTTGATTTGTGCACTCGATTAAGGTTTTTTCTCCTAGTTCTTGTGCTATAAGTTCCATCACCCTTCCACGCACTATTCTAAACTCCCTCCTTCACTTATTCGAATGAAATGAAAAAATTTATAAGGTTATGTGATGACATACAAAAAAAATACCACTAGGTTGACAGGTTGGGTGGCATACCACTTCTAAGGCATTGATTGTCAAGGGAGGTTGTGGGTTCAGACCTTGCACTGACCATTTTACATATATAAACAAACATAAACGTTATATGTTAAACCGCGCCCGTTTAATATTGACACAACTATTTTAACTAATGGTTTGTTGTTACCATATGGGTAATTGAGGAGAGGGTTGGTGGGGTCACCATATATGGTTTATTCCAACCATTAAACCAATACATGTTCAACCAAAATTTAAATATAATTTGGCATTCTCATTGTAACAAGTCAACTTGTAGCCCATTGGTTGGGTGATGGCATGCTAATTGGGAGGTCATTGGGTCAAACGTTGTTGGATCCACCTCTACTATGGTCAGTTGTGTCCCATTTTGGCTGCCCATTGCGTGCCACTTGACACCATTTGATTAGGCCATGTGGCCCCATTGATTATGGCCAACTAACCTACCACCATATTTACTGGAGTGCTACTAATTTTAGTGATCGTTCCAATTGTAGCAGTGTCACTACTTTTATCTAGATCTCTACCAATTTTAGTCGCTACTTTAGCTAAATCACCAATTTGGCATTGATCCAAATTTTCCCAGTTCCAATTAAATTCTATCTTTTTGCCAATTTTTACTAGAACTTTGACTGAGCATAACTTTCACATATGAGGTTGGATTGAGGCATCATTTGTGTTGTTGTATTTCTTGCAACGAGATATTTTATTTAGTCGTGGTTTTGCTGAGATTTGAGGAATTTATTTTTTGGACTTTGAGGGATACTCCTAGATCATTAATCCACACTGTGAATCTTTTGGTCCTTCAAACGTACAAAGAGGAACTGCAAGATGATGTACTCTCCCGTTTCTCGATTTTCATAACAAATTTCTCTGATAGGCCACACTTTCCTTTTCCTTCACCTTTGTACTTTGGAACTAGAAGGATGAAGTCGACACTTGTATCCATATGAAAATTTTTAGCTACTAATGCATGTATCACAACTTGCAAGATTTCAAGCATGGCCTTACTTGCCAAGAGTTTACAAAACACTCATGGCCAAGTTTTACAATAGAAACCATAACCTTGATATCAAACTAAAGGCCAAAATATCATTATTTTGCATACTCCAATGATGTTATACACTTCATCACTTTTACAAGTTTTTTACCATATATGGGGTATTTAAGAAGAAACATGAGATTTATAATGGTGGTCATATTCAACTACTTAAAAAGGAAACCCATCTCTTACCTAACTAGGACAATGAGCTTTCTTCTTGTAGTTGGATTCCTTGTTGAACTGATTCATCAGTTGGTTCTTTCACAGGTGATTTTATATGCTTATGGTCCTTCTTTTTCCATAGATCTCGATGGAGCTTCCAACATGTGGCTTTCTAATTTCCACCCTTGTTGCAATGGTTACAATGGTTTTTCTTCCTCTAGAATTTCTTGAAATTCTTTTGTGTCTCCTTATTGGGAAACATAACCTTCCTTGAATGATTGTATTTAGTGCAAGCTTGGCGAGGAGAGATTGAATTACCTCTTCCTTTGAAATGATCACTATGACTGGAAGGTTGGGATGTGCTCTCAATATCTTGGACTGACTCATACTTGTCCCTTGAATACTCTCCTGTCATTGTGGATTTGGAGTGTCTTTCTTTAGCTTCCTCTCTACCATAGCCCAATCTTGCATATCGTGGTAGTTCGACCACTTGGATGGGATTCACAATGCTCTTTAAATTAACAGCTTGGCCCTTTCCTTCATATCCCATCTTCTTCAATAGCTTCGAACCAATTCTCTTGGTGCGTCTTTCAAAGGCACCAAAATCATCATCATAATGGGAACATGAAATTAAAGAATGACTAACATTTTTGTTACCTCAGTTGTTGATTCCGAAGCAGGTGTTGATGGATTTTCTAATCCTTCATTGCACTTCAACATTTTGAAAGACCTCTTTTGTGGATTTTATTTTTAGTTCCAATCCTTGCTTCTCCTCTTCTGCTTCTTGTAGAAGTCTTCTTAGTTTAAACTTCTTTGCTTGAATTCTCTAGTTTATCTCCTCAAGTTTTTGGAGAAATTCATTCTTTTATGTTATGCCCATCATTAGTCCAACAACTACAATCCCAGCAGTTGTGATCTTCATCAGGTCTAAGGTCGCGTTGCACTATAGCAACAATTTCCTGCTTCCTTTTTCCACCATACTTCTTAGGATTTAACTCTAGATGTAGTTTCTAGTAATGCTCTTCATCATGCCCTTCTTTCTTGCAATGACTGGAAGAGGTATTTTCTTCCTTTTTCCTTTTTGTCTCTATCTTCTTTGCATGTTCATCTTGTCCATGCTACCCTTTTTTCAAGGTGAATGAATTTCAGACTAGATTCATCAAGAGTACTGAGATCAAACAACAACAATGAATGTTGCAAATAACTATGCAAAGCACCAATATATTTCATCAAAGTATCTTGTGAGTCTAAAGGAATATTTAATGTAAATTCTTGGTTCCTAAAATTCTCTATAAAACTTTGAACATTTTGACCTTTGCCTTGTCTCAGATTTTTCCATTACATCATGGTTTTTTCCAGTAACCCAAAGGATAAAATTATTCTCTTAATGTAGAAACAAACTCATTACATGAATACATGAGTTTACCATTATGCTTACTACATTTGTGAAGTTTTCTCGCCTACCATATAAGGGGGTTTCCTTCCAGTCGAAGAGATGAAAATTAGATCTTCACTTCCTCCTCTTTGATCTGTTGTATACGAAAATACACTTTGATCAGTCTAATCTGGTTGTTTACATTTTTGCATTAGGCTCTCCATTAAACATGGGAAATAAAAATTTCGTGCATCTAACTTAAAAAATGGCATTTTAGAAGCATTTCTATGGTGGCTATTTAAATGATGAGAATAATATTAAGAAGAAGAACATTCACCAAAAGATGGCGATGGAGGTTCAGGAGGGTCTCCTCCATTTCCTTGATTTAACGAAGCATTGTCCTTTGCTTTCTCTTTATTTTTCTTTTCCTTTGTTATTCTCTATTCATAAACTACAAATAGTTGATCTACCATGTTTTTCATCCTGTAGAAAGCTTTATGGAAATTCTTAGCGCAAATATCATCGTTCTACATTTTCCTTCATCAAGAGACTTGAGTTTTACTTCATCCTCTTTGAGTCTGACCCTGGTTATAATTCACACTCACAATTCACATCAGTAAGAATACCTCTCTCATACCAACATGATCCAAGATATTTCCTTCAATGATGTTAGAAGAATTTTATAAATGAGCATGTAAAACCATAAATGCAAACACTTAAAGAAGAAGAAACATAAAAGGAGGCCATAAAGACAATGTACCCAATGTTTGATAACAAATTTCACCCAATGTGGGATACATCTCCGAGCTCGGCTTCAAAGTGGAGAGGATTCGTTATTCATCTCAACAAAAAACATAGAAAATTTGGGCGAACTTAAGGGCTTTTAAATTTTTATTGGGTGAATTTTTTGTATCATAGTACATTATTAGAAATCACCATAAATTTATTTTATAAAAAATTAGGTATGGAAATTAGTCCACCTTATTTTAAGGGAGAGAGGAAAAAAGTTAATTTATCCATTGAAATTATGAGTTACAACCTTCCATGCACCCCAATTTTCAAGAATACGTATATATGTGCTATTTTTCCCTCCCCATTTGGTGTAAAATAAGTTTCTTGCTTTCATTCACCGCTATTTCATGGTATTGGAATTAATTTTGAGAAAATGACCCCAATTTTTTGGAGTAGATGGCTACAAAAGAACAATTCATATCTATTTAAAAATTCAAGATTCTTATTTCCGTATCTATTTAAATATTCAATATTGTTCTTACCATCTTCAAAGTTTGCATATTTTTAGTCAAAATTATATATAATGCATGAGGGTTGTTCAAAGGGTTGTGGAATTTGAATTAAGAAGTCAAGACTCAACATACAATGGTACAAGGTTATTCACAAAGTAGTCGAATTTGAATTAAAAGTTCAAGGCTCAACACACATTGGTATAGGTGTGTACTTGTTCTACATTCCATTTCCTCTTATGTGCTCTCCTTTTTTCTCTTAATTTTTTTTTCATTTTTTGGAACCATGACCATTTTTGTTTGGAAATTTATTGGGTTTCGGTAATAAAATAAGTATGGTTCATTATCTCTACCCATTACAGATTAAAATCCATGATGTATGAAAAAAAAATGGTTTTTTATCATCAAGTGTGTCCAATGAGTAGTGATTCTCTAGTCTAGTTGCTTCAACCTCTTTTTTTGTTTACCATAATTCAACAAAGAGGGTAGATACAAATATATTGAAGGGATGAATTACTTAGCTGTAATGTTTAAAAGATCCAACAAATTCAAAGCCACTCAATATTCAACTAAAGAAACAATTAGACAGGAGAAAAATCTCGATTAAAAAGAAACAAAGGAAAAACACCTAGACAAAAAAGATAGATGGAGAAGAACTTGTGTTTGTAAAGAAAAAAGATAGAAAGACATAACCTATTGTATGATGTAAACACAAATTCAATTTTTTTGGAAAAATTTAGACGATAACCAAGCCAAAATAAAACTAACTATAATATCATGTTCTAATACTAACAGTTCAGGTGAATAGCTTACTCAAAGGAGTGAAGTCCATTTCTATAGTAGCCTCATTCACCACCATATATAGCTTGTATGTAGTTTGTATGATTACCGTGGAATGCAATGAATAAGAGAACATGAAAAGGGTTTTCCCATGCCCTTGAGGGTTTTTCTTACTGCGATACATTCAAGTTTAAATCTTGACATTCTTCAAACACAATTTTACATTCAAGTTTAAATCTTGAAACATTCTTGAAACATAATTTTATATCATGAAAACTTTTCGATGCCAATAGTTATGTTAATTCGTTAGCAAATATATTTAGATTAGTAAATATATTTGGTTAGTAATAAATTGTTAATTGGTTAGTAAATGTATTTTGTTAGTAATATTTTTTTTTACTAAATATGTTTAGATTTATATTTGTATCTTCTCATCCTTAATTTATTTTTCTTACTGCATACGCTCGCATTTAAATATTCAAATATTCATTTTGTTTATATATACATAAGTTCAAATCTCGACTAATAAACACAATTTTATGTTTTGAAAATTTGGTGATGCTAATATTTATGTCAATTTGTTAGTAAATATATTTATATTAGTAAATATATTTAAATTTAGATTTGTATCTTCTCATACTTAATTTATTTTTCTTACTACCTACGCTAAAATTCAAACCTTGAAACATTAATTTTCTTCATATATATATATATATATATATATATATGAAATCTTCTTAATGACAATAATTATGTTTATTGGTTAGAAAATATATTTTTCATTTGATTAGTAATAAATGGTTAATTGGTTACGAAGGTTTTGCAACCCTGCATTGAGATGTTGCTCCTTGTTCGTCGCTGCTCTTTGCCTTCTCCTTGAACCCTCCAATGGTCCTCGCAGAGGGGGCCGCCCCCGCTCCGCCCCTCTCTAGATCCTTTGTCGTTGATGTCTTTCAAGTGTTGGTAGCTTCTATTCCCAATTTACGACGTCAATTAGTTGCCCTGTCCAAGTTCATGAAGCGAAATGATGAAATAAAAAGATGTTACCCTACCTGATGGAGCTAAGAAAGCCTCCATTGCTTATGCAGAGTGCACTCTCATTGGTAAGTGTATGGGGATGTGGCCATTCCCCAGGTCAATGGATTTATGGATGTGAAATACATGGAAACCCATAATGAAAGGTGATATTTCCTTATCTGCAGCAGAAAATGTATTCTTCATCTTTCTAGTTGAAAAAAAATATATAGAGATTTAGTGTTTCAGAATGGGCCATATTTCTTTGGCTCTAGAGGTATGTATCTTAACAAATAGACTCTGTATTTCAACTCGGATGAATACATTCTCAATGTTATTCTGGTGTGGGTTAAACTCCTAGGCTCCCCATCTCCTGTTGGAGTGATGACTGCTTCAGGGCCATTGGAAATGGGCTGGGCAAGTATTTGGATAAATCTGAACCGAAGGACTCACAATTTTCTTGTGCTAAAATTTGTGTGGAAGTTGACTTGGAAAAAGGATTAGCAACAAAGATTAACCCAAAACTAGGAGATTGGAAGAACAAAAAAATATTTTATTATGAACAAATATCTTTTAAGTGTTGGCAGAGTCATGATTATGGTCAGTTTGCGAGGGATTTCTCTAAAGTTGGGAAAAATATTGTGGATACCACAACTCCATAAGAGGAGTGACGGCAGAAATAAAAAAGTTTTGAAAGGGAAGGTTTCCTATAAGCCTAAAGGAATAATTGGTAATATCACTACCCCACCCTCTTCGAATCAATTTAATATTCTAAGATCTCATTTTGATGAGGATGAAACTCCCACCTTGAAAGAAGAAGAAAGAGTCAATGAAAATGAAAAAGAAAATAAGGTGTAGAGGAGTGTGAAATAGTGGCTAAGAGAAACCCAACCAAAATAATACAAACCATTTCCTCCCCCTCCAGGGTGGTTCCGATTCTAGACCCTCCAAGTGATCATCCTTTCAATTTTAATGAGGAAATTGGGAGAGTCGTCACACGACACATGACCCAGAAATTACAATGGGAAGATGATTGTAGTAGTCAGAAAACTAGAAGTTAAAAAAATAAAGGCAGATGAAACAAAAATATTTAAGGGAAAAAGAAATTCAGTTGAAAAAAAAAATTGGAGGTCATTCAATCATTAAAAAATTCTGAAAGGGAAAGTAATGAAAAATAAGGAAGGAAATGATGGTGGCCTTAGTCAAGTCACCTCTATTAAATGAAAGTAATTTCTTACAACATAAGGGGACTAGGGAAGCCTGTTAAAAGCATAGGTGTGATAGATATAATAAAACAAGAACCATGGTCGATTGTTTTTATTCAAGAAACAAAGCTGGAAGAAGCGAGGTTTTCAAAGCTGCAAAATTATGCTAGAAATATTTCCATGGGACTGTTTAATCATCTAGAGGGGGCCTCTAGAGGTATGGGTATTTTTTGGTCAATTAAGCTTTTCTATGTGGTGGAATAAAAAAGATGAAATCTTGGGTGTTGGCTCTTTTATATTTAAGAGAAACATGAGAAAGAATTCCCTTTATAAATGTATATTCTCCAATGCTATTTAGTGAAAAGGCTAAATTCTAGGACTCTTTGGATGTGCTCAAGGAAAGGAATCTACATCTTAATAGTGATATTGGAGGAGACTTCAATACCATTTTAAATAATGCAGAAAAAGAGGATCATCTATAGTGAGGGATCCTTTCAGATATCGCATGGAATACTTAATAGGAAGTTGGGATAGGTTGGATATTATTCCAAAGGTAGGGAAATACACCTGGTCTAATAAACGATCAGGAATTCAATATATAACAACTCATTTGGATCATTTTTTTATTCATATGTGTTGGCTATTTAAAGGTGTTGACTTCTCTTTGACAATATAATCCCAAGGAGACTCTGATCATCACCATATTATGATAAAAATGGAATTGGTGGAAAACCCACGACCTCTACCTTTCAAGTTCAATGCATATTAAGGGCTATCAAAAGAGGTTGGGGATATGGTGGTAAGGGCATGTAAGACCATTGTTTAGGGCTCCCAAAATTTCTTCTAGGAATAAAAGTTAATGATTGTGAAGTGCGAACTCAAGAAATGGTTGAAGGAGAACTATTACCCTCTAGGTAAAAAAAGGAGATACAAAGTTCAAGAACTTGAGGAACAATGTAAACTTATGGAAGAAGATCCAATAGAGGAGAAACATATTCAACATGGAGGAACTCTCTAGTCAGATATTTGCTTTAAGCCGCTAAGAAGAAGATCTATGGAGGTTAAAATCCCCCAGCTTATGGTTAAAATCTAAGGACTCCAACACCGCCTTATTTCATAAGCAAGCCAAATTCAAGGCGGCTCAAAATAGAATAAAGGAAATTGTGCTAGAGGGGAAACCGAAAGTAAGTTCCTTTGTAGAAATCAAGGAAGATGCCTTCATATTTTTCAAATCTATTCTTATTAAATAACATATCCCTCTTGACCAAGCTAAGGACTTCCTCCAAGCTTTTCCTCAGGTTATCTCTCCTACTACTAGCAAGATTCTCTTAGATGATATAAAGGAAGAGGAAGTCTAAAAAGCAGTGTGGTCCTTGGACCCTGAGAAAGCTCATGGTATTGACGGGTTCACCATAAAATTATGCCAATTGTATTAGAATACTATAAAAAATGACCTTCTTCGAATTTTGAACCACATTAGAATAAAAAAGGAAATTGGCGGGGACACAAATTCTTCCTTTCTTGCTCTATTTCCCAAGGAATTCAGTCCATCTAACTTCTCTAGATTTCGACCCATATCATTGTGAAACTGTTCTTATAATTGACCAATATAATTTCCAACAGAGTCAAAACTTTGCTATATTCCTTTATTTTAGAGAATCAAGGTGGTTTTATGCAGCATAGACAGATTCTAGATAACATCATTCTGGTTTAGGAAGCTATTCATTCAATTAAGGAGGAGGGAGAAGTTGGAATGGTTCTTAAATTGGATATGACCAATGCTTTTGATCAGGTAAATCATTCCTTTCTATTCCTTGTTATGGAAAAAATAGGTTTCAATAAATATTTCATTTTATATATTAATTCTTGCATTGGACCCCCTGGTTCTCTCGTTTGATCAATGGTAGGTCAACCCCTTTTTTTGTGCTTCCTTAGGTCTTAGAAAAGGATTTCCCTTGTCACCTCTATTCTACATTATAATGGAAGAACCTTTGAGTAGAAATATTGAGGGTGCTAGGATGTATGGGTCTCTTCCAAGTTTAAGCATTACTAGAAATGTTTGTGAAGTCAACCATTCCAAATTTTCAGGCAACGCCCTTCTTATTGGTGGTTCCTCCTTAGATATAGCCTCAAGATTCAAGAAGATATTGGACTACTATCTTCAATTTTATGGAGGGTCTATTAATAAAAATAAATTTCAATTGATTGGTTGCAATTGTTCTGGTTCTACTTTGAACGAAATTTCCCGTTTACTGGATTTCCCAGTTGATATTGATCGAATCTCCTTTTCCTATCTTGGGATTCCAATATCCTTTAAGCCCGCGTTTGGGGATGACTGGGACTATTTCGTACAAAAAATTAAAAGAACAATCCAATCATGGGGAGCTAGGTGGCTAAACCTTCCTCGGAGAGTTACCCTTATCAAGTCGGTTCTCTCCTCTCTCCCTGTGTATTTGGGGTCAGGTTTGTTAGCCCCAAATAATATAATTCATAGTTTAAGCAACCTAATTTGGAAAGGGAGGTAAAACAATGAAAACAAGTTCCATCTTGTAAACTAGAAAATGGTAATACAACCAAAGAATATAGGTGGTTTAGTAATCAAAGACCCCGAATTCATGAATTTGGATCTGGGTGCAGAACTCGTTTGGAGGCTACTCTCAAACTCAAATGAGTGGTGTAAAAATATTTCAGAAGGAAGTATTTCCATAAAAATAATATACTCGTACCTGAAGGAGAGCCTTGGGAAGGGAAAGGAACTAAAATTTGGAAGCTATGTAAAGTGGTGGCCCCGTTTATGCTAGATCAACTAGGCTGGAAACTGGGAAATGGGAAGCGTATTCATTTGTGGAAAAATCACTCTCCCCTTTCATATTTATTAGTTGTTGATCATGGGTATATTTATCTATCAACTTGGATGGTTGAGAAAGGTCTTAACCATATTGCAGACATATCCAAATGAGACGAGCAATGAAATTGGATAGGGAGGAGATTTGTGAATTTACCTAGGCATTTGTTGCACTAGTGGCAACCTCTGTTATTGCATTTGAAAGGGTTTTCTCCTATATATACTAGTAAAATAGACAAATGAATTTGGCTTGGAGAGAAGAAAAAAAATTATACAGTCAAGGAGGGATATGATCTTCTCAATAAAAAAAATACCCTCTCCTTCTCCAACTATAATATGATAAAAAATTTGGAATAATGATGGATTTCAAATGATCAACATTTTTTGTTGGGATTTGGTTCATGAAAAAAATCTGATAGTTGAGAATCTTAGAAAAATAAACATACAAGGCCCTCCTCGCTGCGTGCTTTGTGGGAGGGAGGAGGAATCCATCAAGCGTCACTTTTTCCAATGCCCTTTTATAGTGGATACATGGAAATTTTCTCTCATGCCTATTTTTTAATTCTCTTCTATTCCTGAGGAGTGGAATGCAATGTTTATCCGTTGGAAATCTCAATAAACCTCTCCCAAGAAATCAAGCTCCATTCTCATGCGATGGTGGATGGTTGTTCCTAAATATCTTTGTTGTTTGATCTAGCTTTGCCAAAATCAAGCGATCTTCCAAGACAAGCGGTGCACTCTAGAATCTGCAGCCATCAAAGGATTGCAATTACCTTTTGAGGAGATATCCTCCAGGGGATTTGAGTTATCAGAATTGAATGATTTAAGTATAAATGAAAAAGACTAGCTCAGAGTTTCCATCAATTCAAATCATGTCCCCAATAAAATAAATAAATTTCCTCCATATTGTATCAGGACGGTTGGGGAAAACTTTGAAGAATGGTGAAGAAATATAGGAAAATTTTAGCTCTTTTTCGATGGTGCTTCGAAAGGTAACACCGGGGATGCAATAGCGGGAGGGGTGTTTTTTAACCTTGAAGAAATATATGATACAAAGTTCTCTTGGGGACTTGGGAAAGCCTCGAATAACCAAGACGAAGCACTGTCTCTTTGGAAAGGCTTGAAGATAAGTATCTCCACAGGAATTAAAAAGTTTATTATTATAGGTGACTTAATGTTGGTGATCCAAAAATGTATAATTATCCTCAAAAGTGAACATCTTCTTGATTTTGAACCTTCTTAATTATTAATAAGGATTGTGATTTTGCTTATAAAGTTTCATGAAGTTAAATTTTTTCATGTAAAACGGGAGGATAATAAAAAAGGCTTACCTTCAAGCTAATATCGGAGCGACATTATCCCAAGCGGTTATACATATATATGGTGATATTAAAACATGCCAAGTATCATAATGAATGGCTTATTTATGAATCTACCAGAGTACAGATCGATCATTGAGATAATCACAGTACCAAGCGCCTTAATTAATATCTCGAAGATGGAAAAGGATCTGTCGGAAGCTTTTGAGGGTAGCTAGGAAATAAATAACAAATGGTCAAAACAGATAATTGAGGTCATGTTGCAGCACAAGTGGTTATCTCCCAACTGGTTATTAATTGGGGAAGTAGGTGAGATCAAATCCAGTACATTATATTATCATCCTGAATAAATTTCAACGGTGCTTCGAATGAAGGATTGTGCCAAGAAAAAGTTGCAGGAAAGGAATACAATTAATTTCGAAAAGATCAGAGTCTCATATAAATTTGACCATGCGGTTATATATAGAAGATGTTTCTTGCAATTGAGGAATATAATTTTTCTAGTGCATGAAAGAATAGCAAGGAAGATGGCAAAAACGAATTCAGGCATCGATAATGAACCTAAGGATCCACGGAGCAACATAATTGTGAAGGAGATGATTAAAAAATCATCCAAGAAAGTTGTGAAGGAGATCCAAGACTAGATGATTGTGGTCCTATCACATTTAGCATGGTTAGGGAAAGATATGGAACTGTTGCAAAATTCCATAGAAACCCTGAATATTAGGATGATTAAATTGAAGTTCAAAGTTTATAACATAGAGGTAAAGGTTAAAAGTACCATTATACATGTGTTGAAGGAGGTTTTCGGCCTGTGTGATGCACCTGTTCCAATGATGGAGGTAGCTAAAGGAGCTGCGAACATCGAACATGAGCCTGGTGCTGAGATAAATTAGAACCTGAGCCAACCTCCTGAAGCTACTGAGGATGTTGCGGAACAAGATGGTTACGGGTAGCCTATCTCAGCTACCCGTCTCATGTTGGATAGTAAAGCTCTGTGGGGTTTTTTGGAAAGTATATAGTTATAAACGATGTAATGATATGATATATAAATAAATAGGGTATAAATAAGGTCTCACTGAAAAACTCTCTGCATGTTTCTGAGACTGAACTTCTTACGAATGTAAGGGACCTGACCCATTTCTAGATTTTGATATAAATTTTTTTATCCATTTCTTAAAAAAAAAATGGTTAGTTGGTTAGTACATATATTTATATTAGTAGATATATTTTAGTCATAAATGGTTAAATGGTCAGTAAATACATTTGGTTAGTAATAATTTATTTACTAAATATATTTAGATTTAAATTTATATCTTCTTATGCTTAAGTCCAACTCTCGATTAAAAAACACAAATTTATATTAAAAAACTCGTGGATGCTAATAGTTATGTTAATTGGTTAGTAAATATATTTAGGTTAGTAAATATATTTGGTTAGTAATATTTTTTTTACTAAATATATTTATGTTTAGATTTTCATCTTCTCATACTTAATTTAATTTTCTTACTACATACACTCCTATTCTAATCTTGAAACATTCATTTGCTTTATATATATACATAAGTCCAATTCTCGATTAATGAACACAATTTTATATTATGAAAACTTGTCGACGCTAACAATTACGTTAATTGGTTAGTAAATATATTTGGTTAGAAATATTTTTTTATTAAACATATTTAGATTTAGATTTTACCTTATCATACTTAATTTATATTTATATTTATTTCATTCGACATCACACACCTTTGGGAGTGTCTCTCCTACTAGTTTCCCCTTGGGATGTAATAAGTTCTTTGTGGTATGGTGTCTCTCCAACTAGTCTTCCCTTGGGATGTAATACGTCCTTTGTGGTAAAACATGATAAAGACATACAAAATGATTTGCAATAGTGTATAATAAGAACCTACTACAACATTATCTATGATTTTTCTTTTCCCAAACATGGAAAATTAGTATATTATAGTTTAACTAAATATTTTTCTTAATATTATATACATTTCTATACATTATCAAGGGATCACCAATATTTTACAATGTTTTCTAATGTTTTAGAATATTAGCCAAGAATTTGTGGTACTTTATACCCTAGTGAAAAAATGCCCATATTTAACAAAATTTTGTAATTTAGTGAAACATTTGCCAAAAAATTATATATGTATGTTATATTATAGAAAAAATAGCCTATACATTTTTTTATATGCCTTGGGGATTCACCCATTTATTTTACATATAAATTTGGGGATGTTTCTTAAAATTTTCCCTAGAAAAAAGAAAGAAAAGCACATGGAAAAATACATAATTATACCTCCATTTCTTGGAGTAACTTGAAAATGGGCTGCTTAAATCTTGATTCTCACTACACTAGTGAATCCTTGCAAAAATATGAGTAAAATGATTATAAAGTCAGTTGTATTCTTCCACCGTCATATGATGACCCCCTAGATGATCTTTAAGATTCCACAACAGACTATGTATAATAATATTTTGGAGAATATGCTAGGGAATATTCCCTGAAAATATTCTCTCGTTCTGCACACCCGCACAAGGTTTCTCCTCCTGGTTATTTTTCTTTGGGTTCCGTCACCCCTCCACACATTGTTCTAATTTTCCTTCTCTACTCATTCAAACTAAATGAACAAATTTATAAGGTTGTGTGTTGATGGATAAAACACATCCCACTGGGCTAGTGGGTTGGCTGGCATACCACTATTGAGGTGTTGGTTACGCGGGGAGCTAGCCGGTTCCGACCCCGTGTCAAACATTTTACATAGATAAACAACTATAATTTGCACCTAGAGGTGCAAAGTAACGCCGGGGAATGTAATTAAGTGAAATATATGGAAATTTTAGTTTCTATATATCTTTTAAAGAATGTAATAGGAGGTTAAATTTAAAAAGAAAGTTACACTAACATAAAGTAACACTAACATAATTGTCCCAAAATAATGGAATAGTAATGATGGTATCCTTCCTCTTCGTGATCCCTTCTCATCCTATGCTTTACTATATGACATTTGAGAAGTGGAGAAAGTACCAAGGTGGGATAAGAGTCAACAAATGACAAATATGAAGAGAGAAAATGAAGGAAAGGAAACCCTTTGCACTTAAGAAGCATACAAAATGGATTCATGAACTCCCTCATACATTGGATCAAATAAAAAAACCATGGAGCTCCTTGCCAATAATGAGAAAGAAAATAAATTTGGGAAAAAAGAAAAAAGTTGAGAAAGAGATGCTTATTTGAATATAACAGTAGGTTGAGAAGCATATCTTGTGAAATTTGGCTAAGAGGCTCAGAAGCATCTGTTGCCAAATTTGGCTACTCTATGTTAAATTCCATTGAAATTAAAGTATCTTTTTTCATTGTGTAAAGACAATTTATCAAGAAATGGTTAACACCGCTATTTATCAAGCAATTTTCTGCTAGTTAACACCTTTATTTCTCAAGCAAGCTGGGTGTGCTGTAGAGGGGGCTTTGGCGAGAGAATGAGGAAGAGTAGTGACTCTCCTGAGTGTTGGATGAATAGTTCGGGTGGGCTGCACCGGGTCATAGACAAGAGGGATCTCGAGTTTTGGTTTATTAATTTGTAAACCCTATTTCCAACAACTTTGCAGAGTATTTATGAATATAGACAGAAACCCTAATTAAAGAGTTGAAACAACTGCATCATATGATCCACTTCGGCACCGTAATATGCTATTTATATCATTGAGTTAAAAGCATTTTGTTCGAGAGTCTTTTGGTCATTCGTTAGTATAAGAAAGTTCATTCGTTACCATCTTTGCCAAGTTCTTCATCGGCTAATATAGCAAAAAGGCTAATTAATGGATTTTCCGAACAATCGAACCTCCCATATGGTTGGAGCAAGATGATCCATCTAAGTTGCACATCCGCTTATTGAGATAGAAAGTTAATTCTTGGATTTAAACACTATCAGTGCACTCATGTTGTTCCATAAGAAGTAGACATGGTAGATAAATGTTAGCGAGGGCGAGAATGAAATCCAAGGGAGAATAACGAATCAATAAATTCAAATTCTTTTAGACGCAGACTAGTGTAATGGGAAAGTTCACTTCATATTAACCCACAAACCTCACTTGATTCTCAAAGTACATGCAACATTTGGTTCCATGATTGTGTGAGAACCAATACATTAACTTGGTTTCCTGCTAAGTATATCATTCGATAGACGAAAACCAAAAAATCATGATAATGTAGCGTCAAGGTAAAAGAAAATAGATAAAATTCATGGGTATATATTTTCTTCTCTCGGCTTTGCGGCTTGAGAACCCTCACGGGTTTCCAGCATGCCCTGCCAATTTTTGATTTTTTAGTTTCAGTCAACTTCGGCTTCCCGATCACCGTTTTTTTTTCCCCTCTACGTTAAAACCGCGATGGAAGAGAGTAATAACGCTCGTCAGCACCACCACCACAATGGAGGAGGCAGCACTGAAGTCGTCGCCAACGACAATACTAGTGCTGGCAGTGGTGCATCAAATGGACTGAGTCTTTCTTTGCTGATGCCTCTGCTTGGTTCCTCCTCTGTCAAGCCTACCACATCGCCACCACCTCCTCTTCGCCTTCCGCCTCAGCCCACTGGAGAGCCCACAGGGGGAGATTGCGTGGCAGCAGGCGAGGGAGGGGCGAAAGAAAGAAAGAAAGAAAGTATTTTTAACATCCACGAGGCTAAAATTATCCTATGGGACAGTGAATAACAAACTATTAAAAGAACTATAAAAATATTTATATACAAAATTTAAGTTGAGAATGGAGATACATATTCCATGCGAGACTATTTTTTTTTTGTAGACACCTTTATTGTTAAAAAATTATATATTATGGAGCAATGAAACACAAAATATGCGAAAAATAAAAGCACATAAAACACATAAAACACATAAAACCAGAGAGACACAGATATACGTGGTTCACCCAGTTTGGGCTATGTCCACCCCTAACAGCCAGTCCTTCCTTTCTATTATCCAGCAAAATGAAGAGACACAACCTATAGCAGATCCGCTGTAATATCCTCCGTTCTCGCTCACAGTCTCCCTCTCTGTTTCTCGCTCTAAGAATACACATACAATACACAGCTGCAATACAATACCCTTATAAAAGCGAGGGGTTTCCTTCTAGGGAAAAAAACCCTAAACTAAACAAAACTTCTACCGTCAGATCATTTGCCTAATGAACGGCCTAGATTGACTAGAAATTACTATACTTTTACAAGGCAATTTTACATTTGTTTTTAGCTTCGGGGGCGCTACCTTGAAACCCCCAGCCAAGGGGGGGATCCATAAAGTCGCTGTCGCCCCCCTTGGACCCCCCACGACAACGATTAATATACGGGCGGCGTTGCCGCCCCATTTAAGGTACAGGGGTCCAATGCTGTGATACAAAGTAAACAAGATAATTAGGCTCCACACCCAACAATCTCCCACTTGGAGACTGATTGTAGCAACTCCACCGCTGCTTCATTTGCTGGAAAATGACTCCTCTTTGGACCTTGTTGAGATTGCAACAAGATGATGAGCTTAGTGGAAAGGAGTCGTCGTCACTAAGTGTCTGTGTTATTTTTAAGCAAATTTATTTTTAGACCATGTCTATTTTTAGACATATGGATCATGTTCTATGAGTTGCAGGATGATATTTGTGGATGGTTGGTCAAGTTGGAAAAAATAGATGGACTTCTATTTTTAGACATATTGGGCGGAATCTATTTTTAGATTGCCAATCTAAAAATAGATATGTCGAATATTATTAGCTCTTAATAATACTTGGACAATAAACATTATCTTATTCTCTTGGAGCACTTCAGTTAAGTGCACAGATGTGGCACAAGAGCTGACAGAAGGAATTACGCTATTCCTAGGGGTTAAGTGGAGCTATTTCATGGATACTTCAGTTAGAACTCATGTGACAGAGTTTGGTGGAGTTGATTGAGGAAGTTAGTGGAGTTGTATTCAGTTTAACTAATCTAAACATAGTTGAGCTATTTGTATCTAGTTTAACTGATTGATACAATTAGTGAGAGTGGTGTGAATTAATTATTAATTAATTCACTAATTATAAACTCATTAATCAACTAAATAATACATCAGTTAACTTCAGTGCATGGACAGTTTTAGTGGAGACCAATGAAGAGATAGGTGAAAGAGCAGTGTGACTATCAGTTGTGACTATACTGTTGCATATTTGCAACAACTAGTGATTGGAGAAGCCCATGAGGATTGCGAAGTACAAGCCAGGTGGTTCAAGTTATTTATGAGCCTTTCTTCAGCATTGATTACGCAATAGAGGCTGGCTATCAGGTGGCAGAGATTAGAGCATGTGTTTTGCTAGATCTAACTTGATTAGTGTGTAGCAATTAGAGGTTGTGCTGAGAGATTGTGAGGAGCTTTGTACAATGATTGTTACATGATATCTATGACATATAATATATATATAGTTGGGGGTTTTCAGCTTTAAGCTATCCCATGAAACACTGTGTTCATATGTGTGATTGTTTATGGTTTTAATGTGCGCATGCGATTGTTTTTATTTCCACAATTAATGATCAATGGTAGAAGAGATTATGTATTGTGCATGAAGTTAAAATAGTGTGTGATCAGGAGAATCTCAGTGAATAATATATCATTTATTCAAATTTCTACATGGTATCAGATGGATATTGATCATTAGAGCAATTTCAAAACATTGAAGCGGTTGAGTTTTGAGCTGGTGGAATTCGAATTTGCAGTAGTGTTTTCTTGGTGTCGAAGTTGAGATGTCTTTCAATGGATTGCGATTGGAGTATGCCCTTGAGGGAAAATTGAATTATATTTCATGGAAGGATAGGATGGAGGCGGTGCTGGATGACAATGGGTTGAAGGAGTTCATAGATGCAGAAATTCAAAAACCTACTTCTAGCGATGCTGCCGTACTCGACGCATGGAAAAAGAAGACAACAAAGTGTCGAAGGATTCTGTTGGAAGGTGTGAAGGATCACATAGTGTCTAGCCTTCATGGTAAAGCTTCTCCATTCTTGATGTGGAAAGCTTTGACAGATTTATTTCAAAGCAAGAGCGACCAGAGGAAGTTGGCGCTCAAGGATAAACTCAGAAACATAAAAATGGAGAAAGGCGACAGTATGCCCAAGTACCTCATGAAGTTAATCCAATGTAGGGATGAGCTGGGAAGTGTGGGGGTTACTGTTGATGACGAGGACTTGGTGAGCTTGGCTCTCCTTTTGCTTTCGAAGAGTTGGCATTCCTATCAGGAGTCTGTCAATGGTCGGGAGAAATTGCTAGGATGGGAGCGGCTTTGGTCGGATCTTGTGCAAGATGAGATAAGGCGAAGTACCAGGGACGGATCTTCATCAAAGAACTCAGATGAAGAGAATTGCGCATTGGCTGCCAAAGCAAAGAAGGGGAAGAGCAAGAAAGCTTCTCAATCCGGTGTGAAAGGCAAGAACCAGGACATGTCCAAGGTGAAGTGCTTTCAGTGTCACCAACACGGACATTACACCACTAATTGTCCACAGAAGAAGAAAAATAAGAAGGTTACTAGATCTGTAGCTGGAGAGGCCTTAGCCTCGCAGTTTGAGCTAGATTTTTCATTGATCGCATGCTTGGTCTCAAGTGTGATGGGTTCAGTGCGGTTTCTTGATAGTGGTGCGTCTTTTCACATGACAGGAGATCGAGATTTGTTTACTGATCTAGATGAGAAAGATCTTGGAGTGCACATCGAGATGGGTGATGATGGTAGATACAAGGCGACCGGACGGAGACTACTTCCTTTGAGAGGGAGTCTGTAAACCCTTCGTATTGAAGGAAGTGATGCAAAGGCCTTAGGATTGAATAGCTAATCCATTCTGGTTATGTTAGAAGACAAGGGATATGATGTTGTCTTTAGCGAGGGAAAGGCTTTCCTGCGTAGTAAGGCAACTGGTGAGACCCGGAGGATAGGGGTTCGAGTTAAGAACCTTTATCAATTGTAGGTAGATGGCTGCGTAGCAATGGCAGGAAAGGCAGAAAGAGTGGTGAGCCGGAATGATGGCAAGTTGTGGCACCGGAGATTGGGCCACCTTCACCATGGAGCTTTGAAGATACTGCAACAGATTTCTACTGGGCTTCCTAAGGGTACTCTTGTGTAGTCAGATTAGTGCAAGGGATGTACCTTAGGAAAATTTGTGAAAGCCACCCTTCATGAGAAATATATTCGCGCCACGACGATCCTTGAGAGAATTCACACAGACATGTGTGGACCTTTCTCAGTAGCTTCGACAGCAAAGCACAGGTACTATGTGATATTTTTTGATGAATTTTCTCATAAGTGCTGGATATTCTTCATACAGAAGAAGAGCGAGACATACTCAAAGTTCTGTGAGTTCAAGACACTGGTTGAGAGAGAATCGAGGAAGCAGGTGAAGGCTCTTAGGAGCGACAATGGTGGTGAATTAATCTCTGGCGAGTTCAAGGACTTTTGTAGCGCAGAAGGAATTCGAAGAGAGCTCATAGCACCTCATAACCCACAGTAGAATGGAAGGGCAAGCTGGCAACGTAATGATCAGAAAAGCAAAGGGCGATGTTGCAACATTAGGGCCTTCCCATACACTTACAGGCTGAGGCATGCCACATCGTTAAAGATATAAAAGTGCAGAACTCAGTATATGTGCAGAACCGTTGTCCTTAGAGGATACTTGGCATGAGTACACCCAAGGAGGTGTTTTCTGGTAAGAGGCCTGATATTTCCCATTTGAGGATTTTTGGTTCACCTGTTTACAGTCATGTGAAGAAGGATGCCAGGAAGAAGCTGGAGCCGACCGCAGAGGTTGGGATATTTCTGGTGTACACTGATACACCCCACAACTATCGTGTGTATTTGCCATACAATCGCAAGACTGTTGTGCGACGGGATATCAAATTTCATGAGGAGAAAGCCATGAAGTTTTCGCTTGAGAGGGAGCCACACTTGCATGTAGATGAGGAGCTATTAGTTCGTAAGGATGAGTCTCAGGATATGGATCAGCCACAAGATGAGGTTCATGGAGTGGAAGAGACCACTTAAGAAGCGCCAACCATCAGAGGGTGGAATCACACTACAAAAGTTGAGCGACTGGCTCAAGATGCAGAGAAGGTTGTAGGAGCACCTACATCACAGCACAGACAGAGACAGTCACCTGACCGGTATACTGGATACATGGCTCTTGTGAGAAAGTGTATCGTGACAAAGCCATCCTCTTTCGAGGAAGCTGTGGAGGATCTCACATGGGTAGATGCCATGGTGGAAGAGTATGATTCGATTGTCAGAAACAGTGCATGGGAGATTGTCCCACGGCCGAAAAGGAAATCAATGGTGGGTTCGAGATGGATCTACAAAGTGAAGCAAGTAGCTGACGGGAGTGTGGAGAAGTACAAGGCAAGATTTTTTTCCCTAGGCTTCTCACAGATTGAGGGGATCGATTATGAGGAGACCTTTTCACCTGTTGCAAGGTATTCTTCCATACAGACGATTCTTGCTCTCTCAGCGCAGATGGGGTGGCACATTCATCAGATGGATGTGAAGACTGCATTCCTCAATGGTGTGATTGAGGAGGAGGTGTACATAGAGCAGCCCAAAGGTTTAGAGCTCTTCAGTAGTGAGTCGCATGTGTGCAGGCTCAAGAGAGCACTGTATGGGTTGAAACAGGCACCTCGTGCTTGGTACACATGGATAGACAGTTATTTCACCGGACTTGGATTCTCCAAGAGTGAGGCGGATCCAAACCTATACCAGATTGTGGTGGAGGGTAAGTTGTTGATCATTGTAATTTATGTAGATGATTTTATTTTGACAGGTGATGAACTGTTGATACACTCATGCAAGGCTGATCTTGTAAAGGAGTTTGAGATGAAGGACTTGGGCCTCCTTCATTATTTCTTGGGATTGGAAATTTGGCAGCGCAGTGATGGATTGTTTGTTTCTCAAGGCAAGTATGCCCGGGAGATACTGGAGAAGTTCAACATGCATGGCTGCAAGCCTGTTGATACTCCTCTTCCTGGTGGATGGAGGAAGGAGGATGCTACTTCAATGGAGGTAGTGGATGCCACCGTTTATCGATAGTTGGTGGGTCGCTATGTGTCCGGGCTTGAATACACGACCCGACATATGCTATGCTGTTAACCAGCTTTCACAAGCTATGGTTAAGCCTACCAAGCTCTACTGGAAGGCAGGAAAGCATATATTGAGATATCTCAGAGGCACATCGGGATATGGATTATGGTACAGACAATCGGATGAGGTGAGGCTATGTGGCTTAACAGATGCAGATTGGGCAGGGAGCCTAATGAACATAAAGAGCACATCTAGAGGGATTTTCAGTATCAAGTCGACAACAGTTTCTTGGTACAACAGGAAGTAGAGATCCGTGGCACTCAGTTCAGCAGAGGCCGAGTATATGGCAACGAGTTTGGCTGCATGCGAGGCTATATGGATGAGGAAGATCCTGGTCGGGTTGTTCGGTTCACACTTAGATCCTACTCTGATTTATTGTGATAATAAGAGTTGCATTAAACTCTCAGTTAATCCAGTATTTCATGATAGATATAAAAACATTGACATCCGGTATCATCATATCAAAGATTGTGTGTAGCGGAAGATCATGTTACTTTCATACATTCCCACATAGGATCAGGATGCTGATATCTTGACGAAGGCGCTCACCAGGAGCAAATTCGAATACCACAGAGGCAGGATAGGGGTGGAAGATAATCCTTATCTTGTTGAGAGGGACTGTTGAGATTGCAGCAAGATGATGAGCTTAGTGGAAAGGAGTCGCCTTCACTAAGTGGGCCTGCAGGCTATTTTTGGCGCAAATTCTATTTTTAGACTATGTCTATTTTTAGACATATGGATCATGTTCTATGAGTTGCAAGATGCTATTTGTGGATGGTTGGTCAAGTTGGGAAAAATAGATGGACTTCTATTTTTAGACATATTGGGCGGAATCTATTTTTAGATTTCCAGTCTAAAAATAGATATGTCGAATATTATTAGCTCTTAATATTATTTAGACTCTAAACATTATCTTATTCTCTTGGAGCACTTCAGTTAAGTGCACAGATGTGGCACAGGAGCTGACAGAAGGAATTACGCTATTCCTGAGGGTTATGTGGAGCTATTGCATGGATACTTCAGTTAGAACTCATGTGACATAGTTTGGTGGAGTTGATTGAGGAAGTTAATGGAGTTGTGTTCAGTTTAACTAATCTAAACATAGTTGAGCTATTTGTATTCAGTTTAACTAATTGATACAATTAGTGAGAGTGGTGTGAATTAATTATTAATTAATTCAATAATTATAAACTCATTAATCAACTAAAGAATGCATCAGTTAACTTCAGTGCATGGACAGTTTCAGTGGAGACCAGTGCAGAGATAGGTGAAAGAGCAGGTTAACTATCAGTTGTGACTATACTATTGCATATTTGCAACAACCAGTGATTGGAGGAGCCCATGAGGATTGTGCAGTACAAGACAGGTGGTTCAAGTTATTTAATGAGCCATCCTACAACATTGATTACGCAATAGAGGCTGGTTATCTGGTGGCAGAGATTGGAGCATGTTTTTTGCTAGATCTAACTTGATTAGTGTGTAGCAATTGGAGGTTGTGCTGAGAGATTGTGATGAGCTTTGTACAATGATTGTTACATGATCTCTATGACATATAATATACAGATATTTGGGGTTTTCAGCTTTAATCTTTCCCATGAAATATTGTGTTCATATGTGTGATTGTTTATGGTTTTAATGTGCGCATGCGATTGTTTTTATTTCCACAATTAATGATCAATGGTAGAAGAGATTCTGTATTGTGCATGAAGTTAAAATAGTGTGTGATCAGGAGAATCTCGGTGAATAATATATCAGTTATTCAAATTTCTACAGACCTGGTTGTTTCTCATCTTCATCGTCATCCTTGAAGACCAATTGAAACTGATCACGTTCTCAGTTTCTCCCTGGTTACAACTTTTGTTAGCATATCTGCAGGATTCTGGCTAGTGTGTATCTTTTCTAGCTTCAACTCTCCATCTTCCAATACTGACCGTATGAAATGGTACTTGAAATGTATGTGTTTAGTCTTGGAATGAAATGCTGAGTTCTTTGCAAGATGAATGGGACTTTGGCTATCACTGTATAGCGTGCCCATATCATGCTTCTTACCCAATTCGTCCATAAAAATTTGTAACCAAATCATTTCTTTACTAGGCTCTATAGCAGCAACATACTCTGCTGCTTCTGTTGTTGAAAGTGCAACAACACTTTGGATTTTTGAAACCCAACTAACATTTGTTCCACCTACAGTAAATACATATCTTGTAGTGCTCCTCCTGTTATCTTTGTCACTTGCCATATCTGCATCAACATATCCCTGTAGAGAAATTTTTGAACAACCAAAGCATAATGCTTGATTTGTGGTACCTCTCAAATATCTGAGAATCCATTTTACTGCCATCCAATGTTCTTTTCCTGGATTGTTCATGTACCTGCTTACAACTCCCACTGCATGTGCAATATCAGGCCTTGTGCAGACCATTGCATACGTTAAGCTTCCAACTACTGATGCATATGGAACTTTAGACATATATTCCATTTCTTCGTGGGTCTTGGGGCACATCTCCTTACTAAGTTTGAAATGGCTAGCAAAAGGTGTACTAACTGGTTTTGCATTCTGCATATTAAATCTTTTCAACACCTTCTCTATGTACTCATTCTGAGACAGTGTTAATTTTCGATTTTTCCTGTCTCTAGTTATCCTCATACCAAGGATTTGTTTTGCAGCTCCCAAATCCTTCATTGCAAATGAATTTGCCAATTTTCTTTCGAGCACATTTATTTCCTACATGTTAGACCCTGCAACAAGCATGTCATCTACATACAATAACAATATAATATAGCTGCCATCATTTTTCCTTTTTAGATAAACACAAGGATCAAAGTGACATCTAGTATAACCTTGTTTAGACATAAACTTGTCAAATTTTAGATACCACTACCTTGGAGCCTGTTTTAAGCCATACAAGCTCTTCTTTAACCTGCACACCAATTTTTCTTTCCCTTTTACCTCATATCCTTCTGGTTGCTGCATGTATATCTCTTCCTCCAAATCTCCATGGAGAAATGTCGTCTTTACATCTAACTGTTCAAGATGTAAATCTTCCACTGCTACAAGACTTAAAATAGTTCTTATTGAAGTCATTTTAACAACAGGAGAAAATATTTCATCAAAATCAATACCTTTCTTCTGTGCAAACCCCTTCACCACAAGTCTAGCTTTGTACCTCTGTTTTCCTCCATCTTCTTCCTTCAGCCTGTAAACCCATTTATTATGCAATGTAGTTTTACCTGCAGGCAACCTGACTAAGTCCCAAGTCTAGTTATGCATTAAGGAGTCCATCTCTTCTTCCATGGATAGCTCCCACTTCTTCCTACTTTCAACCTGCATTGCTTCTTCATAACATTTAGGTTCACCAGAATCAGTCAACAATAAATAATATAATGAAGGAGAGTATCGTTCAGGGGGTATACTTATCCTGGTAGATCTTCTAACACCACTTTCAGGTGTTTGAGGTGCCTGTTGCTGTTGTGGTGGTTGCTGCTGCCGTGGTTGTTGATTATTATTATTTTCAGGCACCTTTACTTTTTCAGTTATCTCATCAAGAACTGTGTATTCCTTGCTTTCTTTTTCCTGTTTCTTTTCCTGCAACCGATTCTTATACAAGACCTTTTCATTGAATATTACATCTCTGCTCCTAATGATTTTGTGATTTTCATAATCATATAAGCGATAACCAAAATCATTAACACCATATCCAATAAAGGTACATTTCTTTGATTTTTCCTCAAGCTTTGTTCTATTTTGTTTATTAATATGGACAAAGGCCTCACAACCAAAAGGCTTTAAAAAAGAGTAGTTTACCTTTTTACCTGTCCATGCTTCCTCTGGAATACCACCATCCAAGGAATTTGAAGGCCCTCTGTTTATTAGATAAATAGCAGTATCTAGAGAATCTTCCCAAAATTGTAAAGGCAATCCCGCATGCAATCTCATGCACCTTGCACGCTCCATGATTGTTCTGTTCATCCTTTCTGACACACCTTTTTCTTGTGGTGTTCTTGGAACTGTATTCTCTCTACGAATTCCATGCTCTGAACAGTACCTATCAAACTCTTTGCTGCAATATTCACCTCCATTGTCTGATCTGAGACACTTCAAGTTCTTTCCTGTCTCAATCTCAAACAAAGCTTTCCATTTCTTGAAGGTATCAAATACATCAGATTTATTCTGAATACAATAAATCCAAATTTTTCTAGTTGCATCATCAATAAAAGTAACATAATAACGAGAGCCACCGAGAGATGATACCTGAGCAGGTCCCCATACATCTGTATGCACAAGCTCTAATTTTTCACTCTTCTTTTCTTTCCCAACTTCGAGAAATATGACTCTCTTCTGTTTTCCATAAATGCAATTCTCACAGAAATCCAAATCAACATTTTTCAAACCTGGCAACAAATTTCTTGAATGAAGAATCTTCATCCCCTTCTCACTCATGTGTTCGAGCCTATGATGCCATAATGCTGCATCTGCTCCTTTGGAAGTTAAAGCATTAATAGATTTAGAAATATCATTGCATAAATACAATGTACCAACCTTTTCACCTTTTTCTATTACCAGGGCTCCTTTGGTGACCTTCCAAGCTTTATCTGTGAAAGTTGTAACACAACCTTCACCACCTAACTGCCCTGTTGAAATCAGATTTTTCTTTAGATCTGGAACATGCCTTACCTCCTTTAATAGCCATTGGTTTCCATTCTGCTGTTTTACAAGAACTTTACCCATTCCAACAATTTTACAGGGTTTATCATCACCCAAACGGACTTGTCCAAAATCTCCTTGAACATAGTCATGAAAATATTTCTTATCGGGTGTGGCATGGAATGAGGCCCCTGAATCTACAACCCAAGAATCAGTAACATTTTCGAAAGAAAGAATCAAAGCATCTTGTAACACATCACCTGTCACATTTGCTTCATGATTGTTTTCTTGCTGTGTGTCTCCTTCTTTTTCCTTCCGAGATCTACAGTCTTTCTTTAGGTGTCCTTTCTTTCCGCAATTCCAGCACACTATCCCCGATCTGGACTTGGATCTGCCTTTCCTTGATTTACTACGATATCCCGAGCTCTTTCCTCTTTCCATTCTTCTTCCCCTAGACTCTGCACTCAAAGCATTACCCGATGTCTCACCGGAGCTTTTCCATCACATTTCCTCGCTAAGGATAGCACCAACAACATCATCAAACTTTAAAGTACTAGATCCAGAGACAGAGTTACTAATGGCCATTAATAAACCATTCCAACTCTCTGGAAATGAGCACAAGAATAACAGAGCTCTAACTTCATCATCAAAGTTTACCCCTACAAAACTTAACTGACTGGTAACTGTATTAAAATCATTTAAATGGTCTGCAACAGATCCACCTTCTGACATCTTCATATTAAATAGTCATTTCATAAGAAATACCTTGTTTGAGGCCGAGGGTTTTTCATATAGTTTTGCCAACGTCTGCATCAAACCCTCTGTTTTTGTTTCCTTCGAAATATTGAAGGCGACTGGTGGCGCAAGGCACAACCGTACTGTTCCGAGTGCCTTTCTATTGAGAATGTTCCATTCTGCGTCTGTCATGGCCGTCGGCTTCTTTGTTTTTCCGCAGAATGGTAGGTATAGATCTTTCTGATACAGATAATCTTCCATCTGCATCTTCCACAGCGAGAAGTTTTTGCCGTTAAATTTCTCAACCCTAAACTTACCATCTTCCGTCATTACTCCCACTCGAACCAGGAACCCTTCTTTCCTGCGAGTTTATCAGCCAAATATACCTTTGGCTCTGTTGGCAATATGATGCTGAGTGTTGTCCTTGATGGCAACCCACTTGATGAAGATGATGGCAACCTACTTGATGAAGTTGTCCCTGATGGAATATGTCTTGATGAACTTGTTAAATGATGTAAATCTGATGTATATACAATGAGTACAGAAGGTAATGATGGAAGGAATGTCAGTATGTGCTAGAACATGATTAAAAGAGTATGTCTCAAGGCATACGCGGATTTGTCTAGACAAAGTAGCGTATGCACGCGGGAAATAACGTGCCAAGTCGCGTATGGGAAAAAGCGCTCTAAATATGTAAAACCAGGGGTAACCACCATGGTATTGACCCATTGTATTGAGTAATGATTCGTCTATGTGACCCCATCCAGGAATACCATCGAAAGTAATGTGGTTTTGGCTCATTGTATTGATAAAGGGTAAACCTATATAAGGAGGAGAAATTCATTGTGCAAGGGTGCAAGAATTCTGAGCTTGAATGAATACTTCTCTCTAAAGCATATCTGAATGGAAAGGGTTACAGTTGAATGAAAGATCTGAATGTATGATGCACCAATGAAGAAATGATGAAGAAGGGAATCTAGATCTGGAATGTATTTGTATCTGCTAGATCTGTTTATGGAATGATTAGATCCGAGATGAGGCGAACATCTGTCTGAAGTAAAGGGTAAAATCTGAGTGATGTATCTGTTCTGAAGAATTGCAATGACCTAAATGTCTGAAGAACTATACGCTAGTTCGCCACAGAATAAGCGCGTATATACACGGGTTCGCTGAAGAGAAAGTGCGTATGGGCAATAAAATTAGCTATGTAATTTGTACAGAAGTATACGCGGGTTTGTATGGTCGAAGGCACGTATATACGCAGGATCAGTGAAAGGAAAGCGCATATGAAGATTAGGGTTTGCTTAAGTATGAAGTATCAAATGTCTGATCTGTTCTGCTGTGTTACTGCTATTTGTTGATGATGTATGATTGAGCTCAAATGTATGGAGTGGGTCCAGTCTGAAAATATGATGAAACATGGCCTGCAAGTTGTGTTCTAAAGGAAGCTTTGGATCCAGTGTGAAAATTGATGAAATGTGGTCCATGGTGGTGCTGAGGGTTGTAGCCTTCAGTCAGGGGGTTGTAGCTCCCTTCCAGGTGAGGCTGGTAAACGAGATCAGGGGGTCGTAGCTCCCTTCCAGGAGAGGCTGGTAAACGAGAGCAGGGGGTCGTAGCTCCCTTCCAGGAGAGGCTGGTAAACAAGCACAGATGGGTGCCTGCGTGCTGGTAGGAGGCTGCGCTAGCACATATGTTGTAAGATGTTTTCTCTATAATAAAATATTGAAGGCAGAGACAACGGCAGCGGTGGTTTTCTCCCGACTTGGGTTTCCACCTAAAATCCTGGTTTTCATGTGTGTTGCTTATGTGTGATGATTTATTCTGTTTTTACTGCACATGTTTACAGTTTATTGAACATCTAATGAATGAATGATGGAATGATATAAGTGAAGAATTAATGGCATAACAAGATCTCTGTGTATACGCGAGTTTTATGAAGGATATCCGCGTGTATATGCTAGTTAGCTTCAGCAAAGTAGCGTATGGGTTTTAGTGAATGGAAAAGTAAAAAGTTCTGATTAAGTCCTAAATACTGATTCACCCCCCCCCCTCTCAGTATTTTTCCCAACAATTGGAATCAGAGCAGGTCCTTCTGCAGAAGCTTGATCGCTTGAAGGAGATCGGTCGCAATGGGAAGTCATGAAGGGATAATGTCTATAAGGCCACCTCTATTCAATGGAAATAATCTGTTGTTCTGGAAGATACGAACAAAAGCATATCTGCAAAGTCTTGGTGCAGAAGTATGGGCAATCGTGGAAGGAGATTATCAGTATCCAGCAAGTATTCCTACTGATGCAGCAGAAAGGAAGAAATATGAAATCAATGCCAAAGCCGTCAATGTCTTATTAGGAAGCATTTCTGAACCAGAATTTGCTAAAGTGATGCAGCTAAATTTAGCAAAAGAAATATGGGACAAAATCATTCTGAGCTATGAAGGAGATACAAAGGTAAAAAGTGAAAAACTCCAAACTCTCCGAACTGAATATGAAAATTTAAGGATGCATAGTGATGAGAGTATTGCCAGTTTCTTTTTACGTCTAGATGATATTGTAAATCGTATGAGAAGTTTGGGTGAAACCATAACCGATACTACTCTGGTGGAAAAAGTCTTAAGATCTTTAACTTCAAAATTTGAGTCAAAAGTGTCACCTATTGAAGAAAGGCAAGATCTGCAAACTCTTACTATTGTTCAACTACATGGTATTCTAACTTCTTATGAAATGAGACAAGGAGGTCCCTTTCAAATCAAAGAAGCTGCTTTTAAGGCATGTGCAAAAGGAAAAGAAAAGGAAGTTGTCAAGGAATCAAGTTATATATCAGAAGAAGAAGAAGAAAATTTTGTAAGGAGACTCCAACCAAGTACTGGAAGATTCAAAGGTAAGCTACCCTTCAAATGTTTTGATTGTGGAAGAGTGGGTCATTATGCCGCTAAATGTCCTTATAAACAATTTGAAAACGGAAAGAGTTATTATGCAAATGAAGATAATAATGAAATGTCAAGTGAAGATGAAGAAGATTCTGACCAAGATCTACTAGTGCTCATGGCAAAGAAGCAAAAGAAGAAGGCTACTCAAGAAAAGAAGATATCTCAAAAAACATTTGCAGAAGAAAATAAAGAAGAAGAAATAGGTATTGATTATTGTTCTTGTAATCCACTCACTTGCGCATGCAATGTTGAAGATAGTGAAAGTAACAGTATAAGTCTAGAAGCAAATATCAAGATCAATGATGAAAGTAATTTTTGGGATCAATTTAAAAGGAGGGAATATATCCTCAAGGATGTGATCTCTAGATTGAATGAATAGATAGAAACAATGAAGGGACAAATAGAAATGTATCAAAGACTGTGTTTGGTCTCAATCTAGTCTCCTAAACTGAGCTCATTTAATTGTCAACTAGGATTTGTAAACTGCTGAAGTGAAGTGTACTGTATGTACCTAGGTGTTTGTTTCCTAATGCGTTGTGTGTAGTGTTTTGTGATGTTTTTGGTATTTACAGATCTGGAAAAATCAAATAAGAAGAATGAAGAACTTTTACAAATCTTTGAAGAGCAAGAAAATGGGTTGAAATAAGAGATCTTAAATTTGAATGATCAAGTAGAAGAAGGGAAAAGGGTTGAAGAAAGCATGATGAAGCAATGCCAAAAATTGGAGGTTGAGGTAAACATTCTCAAAGGTAAATTAGAATAAAAGGATAAACTCTTGAGGTTTCAAGATAGTA
The DNA here is from genome assembly GCA_034641835.2 of Pinus albicaulis. Classification (NCBI taxonomy): domain Eukaryota; kingdom Viridiplantae; phylum Streptophyta; class Pinopsida; order Pinales; family Pinaceae; genus Pinus; species Pinus albicaulis. The sequence goes on along the minus strand of CM076573.1, from coordinate 342,559,641 downwards.
CTAAGATTCTTGACAATATTCTTAGTAGTCAAAGGTCTCCTTCTGTTAAACTTGGTCTTGGTTTTCATGAAACTGTTAAAGGAGAATCTAGTTCACAAGGAAGTGCTAAAGATTCAAAGGATATCAATGCAAAGCCTGAAGTTTTGAAAGAAGCAAAAGGTCAACTGACAATCATGAATTCTCAAAGGAAATCATTCAATAATGTTGAATGCTTTAAATGTCATAATCATGGACATGTTGCAGCCAATTGCAGAAGAAAATTGTTTCAGCCACAAACAAACAGATCCTACATAGAAAGGTACTATGGTTTCTTCAAGGGATATTGTTTTTCATGTAACAAGTATGGACATAAAGCAGTTGATTGTGAAAGAAGGAAGATTAGAAATACTCATTATGATTATTATGCTTATTTCTCTGGACACATGAGATGTTATTCTTGTAACAAGTATGAACATGTAGAAAAAGAATGCAGGTTGAACAGATCTGAGAAAGTGAACAATTTTCAGCACAAAATTAGAAAGTTCAAGCAAATTTGGAAAAAGAAGGAGGATCGGTCAGAAACGTAGGGAATATTGACCCTACTGCAGTCATCAGCTTCTGAATCTTACTTCTCTTAATGACTGCAGAAGTGATGTGAGATACATTATGGAGCTTAGTAATGTATCGTCATAGGGGGAGCGATGTATGATGATTCCCATGGTTGATTTGGAAAATCTGGTTATGATTATTACTGACAGAGCATCTGACATAAAGAAGACAGGTACAGGAAGGATAAATTCAGGGGGAGATGGAGGAATGTGAAATTTTCT